>BBXU01001000.1:0-19826 GCA_001598975.1 Parachlorella kessleri | reverse complement strand
AAAAAGCAGGCAGAATTAGGGAGGGGATTCCTGATTTGTCAAGCACCCGCCGATGTTAGCGGCGGAACAGCAGCCCAGCCGCCTACCATATTTAGCCGCCGCGGCCAGTCAAGCTTGGCCGCTGCCGATGGTGACTGCCTCGCATTGCGCAACACGTCAGCTAGGGAACCCCGCGCGCAGTACTCCGTGACAACACAGGGTGGGACGGTGCAAACCCCCAGGAAGGTCACAATGGATGGGTGCCGCAAAGAGCACATCAAGGCCGCCTCCTGCTCGCAGGATTGACATGGGCGGGAGCAGTGGGTGGGTGATGGTGGTATAGTGTGTGTGGGAGGGGACCTCCAGGCAAGTCATTGCAAGAGAGGGGGTGCTGCTGCGAGTACATCAAAGAGCCTTACAATCGGAAGAGAGATGCAACAGGGGCAGTTAGAAAAGCTGAGCCCACTAGCACTGATGCCCCCAACCTAATGCAAAAGCTCCACATCCACGGTAGAGCGTCTCCCCAACTGCCAGCTCCTCCATCCCAGCATGGCGCACACCCCCCCAGGGCATGGGTTGTCTCTTGCTGGGCTGCAGCTGAGATCCAGCTGGGAGGCAGGATGGGTCGTACCCACCCTCGCCCCCCACCTGGTAGCGCCTGAGGCTACCTTGTGGACTACATGCCCAAGAGGTGCAACCGGTGGCGCTCCCTCAACCCACGCCCCTGACCGGTGCCCACAGAGCATCACTCAACACCCAGCTACGGTTGGGCGGCAAGGCCTGGGCGTGTTTATTTATTTATTCATTCACTTATTCAACACGTGCAACGCCTCAATTGTGAAGGGGATCTTACCAAAAGAACACAAGGCACCTCCTCAAAGCAAGAAGGTTGGAACCCCAGGTGCAACCCCAGGAGGGTGCAGGCAAGGCTTGCGCACGTCCACGCACCAGCTTCGGCAGCATAACAGCCAGCTTGGTCGTCTCTAGTATGTCCATGCATCCGTGGCCATCAGACAGCCCGTTCACACCTTTTGGAGGTTCTCCAGCACCGGGTTTGAGAGTGTGAGACCCTGCTTGACCGCGTCCTCGCTGTACACATCCATTGCGGTGTTGAGCAGGATCTTCACAGCCACAAGAGTGTGCTGCCACGTGGCCACATACACCTGGCAGGGCAGGGCAGGGTAGTAGGCTCAACACACAGGCAGAAGGCCACACAACCCAAAGTGCAACTCTGTGCAGAAGGTCACTGGCCAGCTTCCCGTGCTAGATGTGACATGACACAGCAGCAGACCCCACGAGGTGGTTATGCAGTTAGACGACGATCAGCAGAGGCAAGATGTGTCCCTGCCACCAATACTGACAGACCAAGACTCAGCTCACCCTGCCAAAGGAGCCCTCCCCAACCTGCCGCTGCAGCTCCAGCGTCTTAAAATCAATGATCCACATGCGGAGAGCGGACGTCTCCAGGCTCTGCCGGCTCATGCGCTTCTGCGACGCAGCGGACTCAGCCGCGCTGTCTGCACTTCCAGGCAGGCAAGAGCGGCTTGGTGTACACCAGTAGCTGCTACCTGTTAGGGGCTGGGCATTTTTTGTTGCTTGCCATTGCGCCGCAGCCGCACAGGAGAGCGCAGGAGCTGTTGTCCAGACGAGCGCATGAAAATGCCCACAGCGTTTGAGGGACATGACATACCCTGACATCAGCTCCCCATTCGAGCCAGCGCAGCAAGCTTTGTAAATCGAAGGCCTGCCTGCGACACCCTTGCAGGGCAATCGCGTGCCGGTGCATGGCCCTCAACCACCAACCCCCATTGCTCCACATGCTCTGCCTACCATCAGAGACTCCTGTCCTGAGGGCTATGGCCAGCACAGGATCCCCCTGCGCAGCCTCGGTGGCGGTGCTGGTAGCCTCCGTAGCTCTGCAATCATCAGTTCGGCATAAGAGCGTTCTATTGAGCGAGGACTGTCCTTGTCCAATGTGACTCCGGTGCCCTCATCTGCAGGCAGGCAGGCAGACAGGCAGGCAGGCAGGCAGCCCTGCAAGAAAGGAAGGAGTGGGTTGGCAGAGTCTTTCCTCAACCTCTCAACCCCCCTGTCGGCTCACCCACCCAGGCAAAAGAAACCAACTCCCGGTGGCGTTCAATATGCTTGTGCTATCACCTTTATGGCTTTCAGCAGCTGCCTGCTTGCCAGTTGTGTCTCCCAACGACCTTCTAGGCTTGTCCTTACTACATGAGACCGTTCTCACCGGGAGCTCAGCCCGTCCGCTGCCACCTTGGCCCTAAAACCGCTTTGGCTCGGGGAGTGGCGCTGCCCTGTGCTGCTTTCCAGATCGCCTCCCAGACCTGCAGACCGGAGAACACAAAGGCTTTCGAGGTGGTTTTTGCTGCATGATGGCATTCTCCTGGGTCTCTCTACACGTCGCCCTCAGGCCTGCACGGGTGGCAGCACTGTTGGGTGACTACCCTGTGCGGGCTGGCATGGCCTGGCTTCCCTCAAAATCGCCTGTCAAAGTTTCAGCCTTCCATGGGGTGCAGCTTGACGATATACTGGCCTTGAACATAAGACCACTCCGCTGCCGACACAGCACTGCAGCCTGGACGGCTTGTCTATTGGTCAGTCCCATGCGCCGCGCAGCAGCATGCTTGCAGGTAAGCAGGTAGGGACCATGCACCCCGCACACCGCTCTTATACAGGGCAATATGGCAAAGATTTACTTGATTTGTTCGGGGAGCCCTTGTAGGAGACAGTGGCATGCCTCCTCCTCCTTCTCCTCCTTCTCAACCACCACCACACGCCAAGGATAGCTGCCACTGCATCAACATACCAGCCAGTGTGTGGGTGGCTGGGTGTGGGAAGCAAGCGAAGATTAACAAAGATACTGCGCTACTACTGGAGGAGACATCTGAAAACCGAGAATCTGCGATGTGTGCACTGCCAGCATCTGCATTGAAGAGCAGCTGGATGGCTAGCCTAGCGTTGTGTTGCACTATCCCCGCTTCTTGCCCCTCCAGCCTGAAACGCAATGCAGGCTCTTCCTCAGTCGCCCTGCTCTCTCACTTACATCCCCTGTTTACAACGTAGGGTAAGATTATGTTGCGTGCCTGAGGGGTCAGCCACAGGGACGCACAGGCAAGCACGGCTGCTGCCTCCGCTTGGCCTACTTTACCAACCTGAAGCAGCTACTCCAACTGCCACGCCGACAATTATGCCCACGGAACTGCTGCTCCCGCCGGCGGTTTTGAAATTACCTGCACCCACAGGCATTGCCGCTCAAGTCTCGTAGACTTGAGTCCCCTTTCAAGTGATGAATGTCTTGCGCACACCTGACCATCCCTCATGCCAATGGGACTGCAAGCACCACTTGAGCACAAATACCCAGCTACTAGCATGGGGACAGAACTGAAACAGGAGAGGCGGAGAATTGGGCAAGCTGGCTCAGCCACCCCACTGACAGGGGTTACCTGGGCTGGGGGGAGGGCTGGGGCTGGCGGAAGTTGGAGGAGTCGGTGACTGCTGCAGCGGGGAGCCGGCTGGGGGGTAGGTGTAGGGAGGGGGGGTGCCCTGAGGGCAGCTGTGAAAGCTGCTGTTGGTAAGCGTCTGGAGGGCGCGAAATGTGGAGCCGGTGGCGTCGAATGATGTAACGTTGTAATAAGGAGGCGAGGAGGGGACCTGAACAGAAATAGGATTCCATCCCAAGGTGCTGAACTGATGTGAGCCAAGGCCACAGCAGTACATGGGAAGGTCATCCAGGCATATGGTTGCACGTCCATACCATTGCTGCTGGCAGCTCTCTCTGTTTCAAGCCAGGCTAGAAGGGAGCCAGGGTCATTTTGGAGAAGAAGCACCAACAGCACCTCACTAGAGACCTAATAAACCATAATCAGTACTAGCCGGTGGTGATTCGGCGACCATCATTCCGCACTCTGGAGTTTTATGCCTCCCAGTGAGGTGCAGGAACATGTACCGCTACAAGGACACCAGCAGCGGCGGCAGCACACCCTCTCACCTCTCCGCAGAAGCCCTCCCCTGACTGTGGCATCACGATGACTGCGGAGTTGGGTGGGGTCGGGTAGGCTGGGAGGGGGCCTGCAGGAAGCCTTAACGTAGGCCATGTTTTTCAGGCTGATAGGTTGTATAAGTGTGCAAGGAGAACCCTAACAATAGGTAGCTCCACTGGCACACATCCACCCTGTCGTCTTGTAGGCAACCAGCTGGCAATAACATGGCTCGGTCTCTCCAGCACTCCGCCTTCCCATACTGCCTCCCCTGCCTGACCTGTGAAGTTGCAGCCCCACAGGGCGGCCAGCGTGAGGTTGGGCAAGTTCCAGGCCGGCAGCAGCCCGGAGAAGTTGTTGTAGGCTATCGAAAGTACCGACAGGGACTCGGGCAGCTCCCAGGCCGGGTCGAGAGTGCCCGTCAGCTGGTTCCTATCGAATTCCAGTGACTGGATGGCAAGGAGGTGGCAGCATCGAGGTGACGGGTGAACGGCTGCCATAGGGACGCCCATGAACGCTTGGTCTCCAGGGAGCAATATGGCTATACAACGAAAGCCAATCCCGGCCACAGAGGGGATACGGCAAGATGGTAATACAGCAGTCACAGCCTTCGCTTAGCTAAGCGTGGCCTAGGAAAAGAAGCGGAGCCACTGTAGCACCCTACCATCCTCGAACCAGTGCACCCTTACCCTCACCTGGAGCGTGCTTGGCAGCTTCCAGTCCTTGGAGATGCTCCCTGTCAGTTTGTTGTCAGACAGCCATAGCTGGAGCAGGCTGCTGGGAAGGGTGAAGTCGTAGGGAATGGTGCCCGTGAGGGAGTTGGAGTCAAGAGTCAGCGTCTGCAGCCACGCCAGCTTCTCGCATGGTGTTATCATGCTACCGCCGAGGCCCCCGGCCGACAGTTGGGACGTGGCTACTCAGCAAAATAGCAAGGTGTAGCAGCGCTAGTGACCAATGATCCACTGCCTATCCCCACTTTGCCCATGTTGCGCGGCAGGGCTCAAGTGCGTTACCAAAGGCTGCTAGCTGTGCATCCTGACCTCCTTGGCCGGCTGGCTGGCTGGCTGGCTGGCTGGCTGGCTGAACACATAGTGAAGTCCAGCACATTCCAGGGTAGGTCACCTGCAGCATGCCCGCCACTTGCAACATCAGCAGCACTTCAGGACAGGCTCATACCTGCAGCCCGCCTGGCAGCTTGAGGAGCGTGGGTAACGGCCCAGTGAAATTGCAGTTGGCAAGTGCAAGTACTGCTAGGTCCGCGGGCAGGACCCAGTTCTGTGGGATGGTACCCGTCAAGAGGGGGTTGGTATGGAGGTACAACACCTGCAGGAGCACCCCAGGAAGCGGGGAGGGAGCAGCACCAGATTGAAAGTTACATCTCATATACTGTCAACTTGAGCTCAAGCAGAAGGATTCAACCCCGGTAAAGTTCCTGGGTCCCAAGCTATGGCTTAGCCTGCGGCATGGCTAAGCCCAAAAACGCTGAGCAACTAGGGCATGGCACAACTCTGAACAGCAACAAGCCCTTATATGAGCCCCGACTGCTCAAACCCCACCTGCAGCGAGTCTGGCAGCCTCCAGCTGCTGGGAATGGTGCCCTCGAAATAGTTTTGGCTCAGCGCCAGGGTTTGCAGCGTGGGCGGGAACCTCCAGGCTGGGTCCAGGGTGCCGGTCAGCCGGTTGGAGTTGAGGTTCACCACGCGCAAGCCGGAGGGGAGGCGCCAGTCGCTGGGGTAGGGCCCAGAAAGTTGGTTCAAGGAGAGCATCACCTCTGTGACGTTTTCTGCAGCCACCAGGCTCATGCACGAATGTTGGGCGCTGCGACACATCAAGGGTGTGACTTGTCTAATAATCTCTGCAGGCACTCTAGACAGGGTATTTGTGTCAACTTGGCTTGGGAGAAGCCATGGCAGCAGGTGACTGTGCAGTGCTTCAGTACCCATGGTGCAAGCGATTGCCAATAAGGCAAATCACATCAAGCTGTGCCATGGCCAGCCCACAGCAACTCGCAGGTGCACAGGTGAGGCACCCCGTACCTGGCAATCCCCATGCAGGGATGGTCCCAGTGAAGGAGTTGTTCCACAGATGCAGCTTTTGAAGACTGGAAGGGAACCGGAAAAGAGGAGGCAGCGTCCCCTCCAACCTATTCACTGAGACATTGAAGACTGCAGCACGCAAAACCCACCGTTTTCAATCAATAGCTCATGCTGGCATGACTTTAGCCGCCCAGTGAACCCATGCTTTGCCGACTTCTTTCCAACTATAATAGCAGGGTGACATACCTTGTACAGTGTCTGGCAGCAGTAAGTCTCCTAAAAGGGGGCCTGTAAGCAGGTTGTCTGCAAGAGAAACCCCCTGGAGGCTTGCCAATCGTATCCACCCTTTTGTCGTTATAGTGCCCTGCAAGCCTTGCCCTGATAGTGCCCTGCACGTCACCGGGATCTAGTATTAGTGATTACTATGCTGAGGTCGATCACACAATTTATAGCGGCCTTAGCTTGTCCCGGGGAGAGACCTACTGGCTAGAATCTCATGCAAGACACAGACCAGAACTGCATAGAGCCATGTCATCCCAGTATACCCGTACCTCCTCTCTTTTCGCACTGCCTGCCACCCTAATCAAATAAGATACACGATGGGAAGCCGCACCGCCTGCTTTCGCTCACAGGAGTTCAAAGGGGGGGCCAAGCTGGATGCAGGCAGGGCCCTACTCACAGTTCAATAACTTTGCCAGTGTTTTGGTCGCAAACAACCCCTTTCCAGGTGCAGGGCCTACTGATGCCCGCTAGCGGTAGCGCTACTGAATCGCTCCAGTCAGGCAGCACGTCCTGGCCGTTTGTGAAGCCGCTGCGAATGGTGAGCAGTGCCGCTGCCTCCAGGTTTATAAGGTCTGCAGCTGCTGGGACTGAAGCCAGGCCCAGCAGCACCAGCCACCAAGCCAGACATGTGGCTGCGGTAGCCAACTGTGGAGGTAGTCTTGGTGGCAACGGTGTCATGAAAAGGATGGGTGGGCTACAACAGGAAAAGGCTGGTAGGCCGGCCTGTATCGGAGGACTCGAAAGCACGTGCAGACAGAACCTGTCTGGGCTTGACTGCCTCCTCAGTTAAGGACCCCCAGCCAGGTTGAGTGCAAAGAAACCACGCTAAGCCGGGTGGCTACACTGATAACGATACGGGGTGTAGATGTTACCTCTCCAAACGGGCGACTTCTGTCAATCTGGGAAGTTGGAGTAGATCAAGACATGCACTTTTCACTTTCAAGGTGTTCAGCCATACTATGTGTAGTACGCTTAACCTCGGGCCGTACCATCTCAACGCATGCGCAGCTGGTGGCCATTGAAGTGACTTGAGCTGTTATCACCGTGTGCGTCACCTGCCGGAGAACCCCCATCGCTTGGTTGACGTCTTGGCGTCTGGTTGGGAAACTGGCCTGGCGTGAAACATCTCGAGATTAGTGGACTTGACGAGCGTAGGAGCTGCATCGAAGGATACATGTGATTGTTCCGAAGGGGAGTCCCCTATCAGCCCTACCGAAAGTCCTCCACAAAGTATACGTATAAGTGAACAACTCCCTACTACCCAAAATCCCCAGAGAGAAGAGAGATAAGGTTTACCGCCAAAAAGGGGTGGGGCGCGGGGGGTCTCCCCCCGCCCTATCTTTGATATATAAGGAGCAGCAGGGGCGAGGAGGGTCATTTTCAGATGGAAATGCACGTGGCAGGAAGGGGTCAGACAACAGTGTGGCGGATGCCAGCTGCGTCAAAAAGCAGGCAGAATTAGGGAGGGGAGACAAGCTGCAAACACACTAGCAATAACACAACCGTGTACGCAGGGTCATTTTGCATCACGAACCAACAGCCGGTGGACGGAGGAGCCAGTGGGTCACTGGCTGGCTGTTGACTGTATTGCTTCTTATTACTATATTTCTCGGACCATGTTAGCTGCAGTACTGCAGTTTCTTCTGTGTCATTACGGAGTAAGTGGGGGACGCGCCCGCGCGCGGCCCCTATTATACTCAGTATAGTTTTCGACCAAACGGAAAAAATAATCCGTCGCGCTGCCACTCTTGGACCGTGCTCGCGAGCGGTGGGGCCGTTGTTGGGACGTGTTGTTTTGGTGGTAGGAGGGTTTGGTCGTGGGCTTGGAGCGTGCTGTCTGTGGTTGAACATGAGCAGCTGTGCAGCGAGCCCGAGCCCGTGATACGGTTGGAATCCGTTCAAAAAGGACCTTAGCGCCCATGTTGCTCTGTTCTCACTATGTAATGAGCGGTTCGGCGAGCGCTGTGCGTCAAGTTGGGGGGGTCCTTGAAACTCTCAGCGTCGTGTCGGTCGCCGAGGGACGAGGCGAGGCATGCGAGCACCAGCACGAGATACCGCTGTTCTTGCTTGGTTTTCCGGTTGAGGGCCACCTTTCTGACAACCGTTGCTATGACCGGTGACGGTAGTTGAAAGATGTGCGAAGAGATAGGGAGCAGGCGCTCACGGCGAGCCGGGCGAGGCGATGACAGATGGGTGGTATCTGCTGACGAGGCGTCCCAGTCAGCAATGGCCGCCGAAGGTGGCGGCGCTCACTAAGTTACGCAATTTTTGGGAATTTTGTCTCCTACTTTCTGCCACTTACTCCGTTGTGCCGTGCGCCCCTGTGCGCCGGCCAAGAAAACTAGTTTTTCTGCCTACCGACCAAAACGCAAGGCCACATCCGGACCAAGCAGATCCACCTGGGACGGCTACACTGTCGCATGAAGGGTACAACCATGGGTACAACAGAAGCATCATGGCCAGCCGTACTATCGCCTGCATTGCAGCGTTAGTGTTGTCCAGTCATTCATCTTTCTAATGCTGGGGACGAACTTTATAGGATTGAGTGGTTATTGGAATTCCCGATCTGTAACTCTCTCTGGACACTACCCAAAAAATCCAGTACTTGCTATTATAGGGGATTTAATCCGCTATGATGCAGTAATACTGCATCATAACGGGAGGAAAGGAGGTTCGTCCCGAGGGCTTCCGAGGCATCCATCACCTCTCGATTTTAGCTCCTAGAACAGTCGGGGCTGCTCTGGAGGGGTGCTAGACGAGTGCTGAACGCACTTTTTGCACTTTTTCACGCAGGCGCCTCGTTGAAACAGACGCACCGGAGCTGTTCTAAGCAAGTATATTGCCAAAATTGTGCATAGAAGCGCCGTAGGGGAGGGAGCAATTCCGGGGAGAGATGCTCCATTCCTCCCTGCCCGTCTCTCCCGCAAATTGTCACAGTTCTTGCAGCTTGTCGCCCCTTTCTACTTCTGCCTGCTTTTTGACGCAGCTGGCACCCGCCACACTGCTGTCTAACCCCTCCCTGTCACGTGCATTTCCATCTTAAATCTGCTAAAATCGAGAGATGCTTAGATGTGCGCCCCGGCAACAAACCCCGAAGTACCATCCCAGATTATGAACTCGGGGGAATTGATGGAATCCATCAATTCCCCCGAGAGTGGAGTGTCAGGCTGAAACGTGCAGGGAGTTTTGTGCCGTGGCTGTACATGTACGCGAATCAATAGAAAGATTTTTAAGAACGACTTGGCAGCAAAGCATGCGCTCATACATGGGTGTACAAGCCCCAATAGGCCATGGGCTTGTCGCGAGAGGAAGTCGTGGAGCTTGTAGAGTAGTAATGGATAGAGGATGGCTGGACAAAGGGGTAACCAGTGTTACGGATGCCGCGATGGCCCTGATGTAGCAAGAGGGTCACCCTAGGTTGCCACCCCTACACAACAGCAGCAGACTATTACCATACTTTGTTCTTGTAGAAGGACCACAAATGGGGGACAACAGTGTAAGGGTCGTTGGATGGCAGAGCTGTAGCTCTGGGCAGGTGAAGGGCTGTGCTGCCTAGATACTGTAAATGGATGGGTAGTCAGGGCGCTTCCTGCAAGAGCTGGCTTCACCGAACCCATTAGCTCTGCAGTTGGTTCTGGAGAGCCGGGCGCATGAGCCACACCTGGACGAGCAAGGGAGCAGCGACAACCACCACGCATTGTAATTTGTGGTGCCGCCTCAAGGCCCCCTACCGCCTGCATCTGTGCCAGCGGTGGGCAACCTTCTGGACACATATGCCTCCCCCTCCCCTAGACGGGGTCCTCCACGGGCCCACGGGCAGCTGAGGCGCAGGCATTTTTTCTGATACCAGCTTCTGCGTCCTGGAACCCATGCCTGGCTGTTGTGCCTGGCAGCTGGGTCCTCCACAGCTGACCTAGATCCCTGCGGGCAGGGATTATTGAGAAGAGCTAACATGCAGCCTTAGACCCGCCGCTAATGCCTGGTACTTCAATAGTGTGTGGAAGTGAGGCCTTCCAGGTCTCATGGTGGACTTGGGCAGCCCAGCAGGTCACAGCAAGGCTCACCTGGCAGCAGCTCGGCACCCCAGCTAGTGGCCTGAAGCCAGTGCGCCAGTAACACCTGGTAAGAGCAGTGTTGCAACTGTATGACTTTGTGGCAGTCCTGCGGCAGGGAATCCCAGGCAGCTTGCCAGCAGCCCTGCAAGCGGCCCTCCTGAAGTTGCAGCCAGAGCGGAGGCTGGGCGCATGGTACTTGACGCACCCTAAGGAGCTGTGCCATCTGCTACAGCACTTTCTGCCAGGGCTGGGCTGCGAGTTCACATGTGTGGGCAGACTGCAACCAGGCAGATGCTACAGCTGGACACAGTGGTGGGGAGGACTAGGGGGCTCACAGCCGTCATCCAGCAGGATGTAGCAGATGATGTAGACGAGGGGCACATCAAGTTCTCCTCCAACTTCACCAAGTACTCCTTCACAGGCCGAGATGACTCCATCTGGCACACCCTGTTGGAGACCTTTACGTAATCGCCTGACGAGGCGCCTTCCATGACAAGTGGCAAGCTGTCTTGTCAGAAGAAAACCAGGTGTGGTTTTTGCCCCCTTTGCCGCCTTGCTTGATTTGACCCATGCTCTAGGAAACTACCAGCCCTCATGCTTATATAAGCACCCCAAATCTTGCTTGCTTCTATAATCTAGCTCACGCAAGCAGGCGCCTGTTGTCACAGAGGAGGACATACAGTGGGCTGCAGCGGCTGGGCAATCTGACCTGAGCAAGCCGCGGAGCCTGCAGGATGCTGCCATGGTGGGGGTCACCTTTGCCACGGCGGGGGGGCAGTCTCGTGGGTATGGCCTCACGCCAGCAGCTGTTGAAGCCCACGGGGGTGCAGCGCAGCGGGGGTGTGCCGCCTGTGCGGGCATGGGAGGTCCTGCCCCACGCCTGCAACTGGCTGGGCAGCATGGCAGACCGGAAGCGCAACCAAGAGACATCCTACATCTGTGACAAACCAGGTATGGTATGCCGGTGGGCAGTCCTTTAGAGCCAGTTTGCCAGCAATCGTGAGAATATGGAGGCTGCGTAAGTGAGTCACCTATAGTAGCTACTCCAGAATGTTCAGCAGTCAACAACTCATCAAAGCCTCTCCCTGGTATGAGGTGGCTGGCATTCTCTGATTTGGGCACCTCTGATTTGCTCCTTTGCAGGACCAGCCTTATGATACATGGATACCATTGCAAGTACCCAGAGCCGGGACGGTGACCTTGTGAGAAGTAACATCGGATGCTTTGTGCCCTCGGGCCAGCTGAGAAGAATGGAAGAATCGTCCCTTGCGCCATCGAGGCATGCAGTACACCTCACTCCACCATGCCATGTCCCACCAAGGCGCGGATAGCAGGTGAAGGTTGAGAGTTTGCGTATCGGGCCTTGCAAGGTTGTGCAATGCTGTAACTAGTGTGACCGTTCTGAACATTCCAATGATACCATGTCACTCCATGAATGTACACTCAACTGAGGCCACAGAAGGATACAGCAAGCAAGCGCCCACTGCTTCACATATCATGCATGTAGGCCATCCCGAAGCACAGATACCAGGAAGGGATTGGAGTGGGGGAATCCGCTGAGCTAAGGTGCTGAAGGCTACTGGGCTGACAAGATAATAGGCCTTACACAGACCTCATGTGATGATAAACACTTGCAAACACTAGTATGTAATGGATGCCAATGCAAGTAATGACAAACAAGACGCAGAAGGCACCACAGTTGTAGCATGGACACGCCTGCCGGGGTTTGCAGCTAGGCAGGGCTCAGAAGTCATTGCACCACGCTCTTAGCCTGCGCTGCTGCAAAGGTTGTGCATCCGAGTGCGGCATCACTTTGTTTTCTGTATGCCCGGGATTGCTCATGCGTTCCTGCTCTGTCAGGTACTACAAACCTCGAGTTGTGCTCAGTAATAGTGAGAGTCGTTTGTAGCACTATAGTAGTATGATAGTAGTATGATTGCCTGCCTGGCAGACAACCCCACCTCTATCATCTGTGGCCACTAGCACTTGCCAGCTTGCCTCCCACCGATGGTTGAATCTGCTTCCACCGCTCCTGGACTTGCTCATGCCTTGGGCTCCTCCTTAGCCGGCTTCTTGGGCACTGCCTTGCTCATGTTGAGCAGCCGGTCCCTGGCCCAGGGGATCCCGGAATATGCTCGTCCAAGAGCGCATCAAGCTTGTCAGCCTCCCCAGGTGCCTTGGCAGCTGACCGCCGACCCGACGTTGCTCTTGTGAGAATGTCCCTGGCACAGCAGCACAGGGTCACAGCAACTCATCCACATGTGTTTAAATGCACTTGCACATCAACCTGCAGTCTGGCTACCAGGTAAAGCCGCAGTCGAGACGCACACCCTCCAGGTTCAATCCAACAGCCTCTTACTATCAACACGTGCAGCACGTCCGCGCCCCGCTCAAAGCAGCGGAGGGCAACCGCAAGGGAATCCTACGTAGGTATACCAGGAAGCACCCGCAGTGTTCTAGAACGGGGGTCGCCGCCCGGCCCATCCATTTTGCAAGTCTTGTGCCAGAAGTGCAAATAGCAACTGGCTGGGGAAGCTGAGCAGAGCAAGCCTACTTGAATATGCCAACAACGTATTGGAATGAAGGCCGCTCCTCCGGCGCCTGCGCCCAGCACCGCCGCATCAGCGCCACATAGTCATCCAGGCCGCCCGCCTCCCCGCCCTCCCTCCCGGGCAGCTCCTGCCGTGCGGGGATGGGCGGCCGTCCCCCTGCCGCCACATGCTTGATCAGCTGCAAGCACACAGACGGTCATGGGGGAATGACAGTCGAGGAAATCTGGTGATGTTCTTCATGTCTATGGGAATGGTCCAGGGCCCCTGCCGAGGGGTGGCCACCCCGCCTGCCTTCATACGCTGGACGGCTGCAAGCAGCAGATAGGGGCCGACCTCATGATTCGAGTGCACATACGTGTCCAAGGGCCTGCTGATTTTGCATGAAAGCATCTCCCAGACGTGCCCACCACAGCCAGCCCATGGTAGATGCTGGCAGCAAACTATTCCAGCGGAAGCAGGCCTCAAGTGGTATGACATCATCCTCCCACCCCCACCATCCCTTGCAAGAGTTAACCGCACAAGCGAACACAGGGGGCAGCAGCACTCGCCTACCAATATCCAACCTGGAAGTGGTTGTCGTTGGCAAAAGGTACATCCCAGGTCAGAACCTCCCACAGCACAACTCCAAAGGAGTACACGTCCTGCAGGTAGCAAGGCAGCCAAATGGCATCATGCCAGCGGTGGTACAGTGTTGCTCCAACAGGAAAGCGCCTTGCAGGCAGGGGCCAAGGCAACGCCAGCAGGCCGTGTAGGTACGAAGCGAAATCCCTTGCAACAACTTCATCGCTGTCGCAGGCTGCCCTCTTCTGGGGTCCCCCCCCCCCCCCCCGCGACCTGCGGCCTGGCAAAATGAACTGGGCAGAGGTGGTGTGCGACTCAGACTTACACCTCGTACCTGCAGCTTTTTATCACCGACTATGATGCTGACTGGCTTCGCCTCCCGAGCACGAGCGGGGCCAGCGAGCGTAGGGGTGAGTCACCGTTTGGTCACCCCCACAGCCCTTTCAAACTCCTACCCTTGCCCGCCAACCCCCAAGCGCTCACCGACTGCAGTGTTGCGGGCTGCCCCTCCAGCACCTCGGGCGCCAGCCAGCGCGGGTTGGTTGCCATGGCGCTGCTGAGCACGACACGGTCCTCCAGGATGCGCGACAGGTTGAAGTCGCTGACCTTGCACCGCCAGTGGGTGTCAACCAGCCTGCATTTGCAAGCAGCGAACCTACTTCAGTTGCCTTACATGCTGCACAATCGATGCTGTTGTGATGGGTAGGAGGGGTGCTGTCAATAAGGCTATGCCTCCTGACCCCCTGTGTTATGAAAGAGTAGAGGCACCGGGCCAGTGGCACAGTGACAGCGATAAGGCAGGGTTCTACGACCAGCCACCACAGGCAAAGTAGCCACCTCAACAGGGTATGGAAACGGTGGTGCTGGCAGGCACCCACAGGTTGGCGCTCTTCAGGTCTCGGTGGATGATAGCTGGGCTGTGGGAGTGGAGGTGCAGCATCCCTTTGGCTGTGTCCAGCATCTGCGCCAGCAGCGACAAGCGCATCAGTGTAGAGTGGCTTCATTGGCGCAGCGCTGTCCTAGGCACATCAGCTCACCATTGCTAGCAGCCTTACCAGGCGATGGAGGTGATGGGCGGAAATGCGTGAAGGAGTGTAGCACAGGCATTCACAGCGGGAGCACCAAGACCCGGGCTCTTACCAGACCATTACTCCTGCCAACGGCCGCCCTACCTGAGGCGCCACCAGTTCTTACCACACCCCATAGCGACAGCAGCACCTTGTGTTCAATCAAGCAGCCATAAGAACCATACGAGCAGTGGCCAGCAGCACAGCAGCCTACCATGTTGAGCCGCCGCAGCCAGTCAAGCTTGGCCGCCGCCGCCGGTGACTGCCTCGCAGTACGCAGCACATCGGCTAGGGAGCCGCGAGCACAGTACTCGGTCACGACACACGGCGGGACAGGGCACACACCGAGGAAGGTCACGATAGACGGGTGGCGCAGGGAGCACATCAGGGCCGCCTCCTGCATGCATGGGTGGGATGGGAAAAGTCATTGACCATGTTGAGCGGAGGAGGGGGGGGGTTTGGGATGCCAACCCTCAAAGGCAGGCAGGTAACAATGCGGGAGTGCATGTCCTTGCTAGGATATGGAGAAAATCATTTCAGATGAGAAATGGCAACACTTGACTAAAGTGGCAGGGGAGGTGCTACAGGCGGCTCAGAAGCACAGCTCCTGTAAGTATTCAGGGACGGGGAAAAAGCACAAGGTGTACCGGTGCCTTGCCTGCTAGGGTGCGGGCAAGACTTCGGCACATCCCGACACCGAAGTTGGCAACACTTGACCGCCCCCTTGTATGTCCACAGCATGTATCGAGGGCCGTCAGACAGCCCTTCTCGCACCTTTTGTAGGTTCTCCAGCACTGGACTTGACAGTGTGAGTGCCTGCTTGACTGCCTCCTCGCTGTAGACATCCAGAGCGGTGTTGAGCAGGATCTTCACAGCCACAGGAGTGTGCTGCCACGTGGCCAAGTACACCTGGCAGGGCAGGGCGCAGCAGATAGCAGTCTCAACACACAGGCAGGAGCAACAGAAAGGACAATGGCAAGTTCCACTTCTCAACCCGACACAGACAGTAGCAGTCAGAGGCGGCATGCAGTTGGCCTGGGCTAAGCAGGATGCATCCCTGCCACCAATCCCGGTTGGGCCAGCTGCCAAACTCAAGCCTGCCGCCTCATCTCACCCTGCCAAAGGATCCCTCCCCAATCTGCCGCTGCAGCTCCAGCGTGTCGAAGTCGATGATCCACATGCGCAGCGCCAACATCTCCAAGGTCTGCCGGCTCATGCCTTGCTGCAATGCCGCCGACTCAGCCACGCTGCCTGCATTCCCAGGCAGGCGAGGAGGGGACTTGGGTACACCTAGCTGCTAGCTACCTGTCGAGGGCTGGACCGCCTTGGTTGTGCTTGATGCAGAGCAACGGTATTGTCTGCTCAGGAGCTGCCAACCTGGCCCAAGCCAAGCAACGCACAGACCTTTCGAGGAACATGGCATACCCACGTGACCATCCCCCTTCCAAGCTAAGTTAGTGCTAGCGCAGCAAGCCCTGCACAGCAAAGCCTGCCTGCAACACTATAGCAGGGCAGGCGGAAGCCGGGGGCATGAATGCCTAAGCAGCAGGTCCCACCGCCCCTTGCGCTTTGCATACCATCGGAGACTCCGGTCTTGAGGGCTACAGCCAGCACTGGATCCCCCTGCGCAGCCTCAGATGAAGTGCTGGCAGTGCACGCCCGGAAGCCGCTGTTGGCAGGATCCGTTGCGCTGCAATCATCAGAGCAACACAAAAGCTGTTCAACTGGGCGAGAACTTTCTTGTTCAGTTCGACTCTGATACTTGTAGCTGGCAGGCAGCCGGCAGGCAACCAGCAGGCATGAAGTTATTGGGGGTGGCCTTTCCCTTTCACCCACCCCCACCAACTCACCTGCCCAAACACAGGACACCCTAACAAACTAAGAAACAGAAACCACAGAATCAGAGCCAGCGAGGCTCAAATGTGGTGCAGACGTCATAATGAAAGCATGAGTCGAAAAAATGGGCTACTTCATCTTGACTTTGAGACAAAAAGCCAGCTAGACGTTGGCTGGCTGCGGGGAAAAGATCTACAAACTGCATGCGCAGACCTGCGACAAACACGACATGAGAACACCACATGGTGCTCATCCTCAACACCAGAAACACCAATGAGGCAAGAGCGAGACAAACGAGGCAAGAGCGTGGGTGCCTAGGTTGCTGAGAGCAGGCGGGACATGCCTGACCCCATACCACATGGCGCTTGCTGTGCTTCTGCTATACCTTGGCTGGACAGCTTCCAGCGGCTCTCAGTCTGCCTGCCTGCCAGATGCACGTTTGTCAGCAGCTTCTGGACCCCCCAAACTTGCAAGATAGCATACTTGCCTGAAGCTCAGCTCCTCTGCTGCTTCCTCAAAGCCGCCCTTGCCGGGGGAGCACCTCTGCCCTGGGCTGCTCTCCACATCGTCCTCCAGACCTGCAGACAGAAAGGGAACACAAGGGCCATCAACTGGTTGCTGCTGTTCTAGAGCGCTTGTGGCACTACGCACCGCCCTTAGGCCAGCAGAGAGCGCAACAGTGTCAAGTGACAATGCTGTGGGGGCCTGGCCTGGCCTCCCTCAAAGTATCTGCAGAACTTGAGGCTACTAAAACCACCTCTTGGCTCAGCCTGCATTGGCTACATGCTGACCAAAGGGCAGGAGATTGCTGACACAAGACTGCAGCCTGGCCAGCTTGTAGTTGGTCAGTCACGGTTGCCCCGCAGTAAGATGTTGGTAGGGACCACATGCACCCCCGCACACCGCTGTGACAGTGCAACACGGTGAAGCTCTCACTTGATTTGGGTGGGAAGCTTTCTTGGGAGACAGGGGCACCGACATGCCTCCTCCTCCTTCTCCTGCTTCTCCTTATCCACCACCACACGCCGAGGACAGCTGCCACTGCACCACCATACCAGCCAGTGTGTGGGTGCCTGGGCGTAGGGAAGGAGATCAAGGGCGGGGAGGGAGTTGGGGAGACGAAGCAGCGAAGAGCTTGCGGTGTTGCGCATCAACACCCCTGTGTTGAAGGGCAGCTGGATGGCAAGCCTGACATAGCATCCCCAGCTCCTTGCCTCTGGTTTTGCAACGCAACACTAGCTGTCCCTCCGCTGCCAACTACTCCTTCTTTAATACAACCTCCCTTGCAACAACACAAGTGTGGCATACATCATCCATGTTGGCTGCCAGAGGGAACAGCCACAGGGTCGGAAGGCCAAGCACTGCTGCTTCCGCTTACACTACACTACCAACCTGAAGCCACCACTCCCACTGCCAGGCCTACAGCGATGCCCACAGTGCTGCTGCTCCCGCCGCCGCCACCGCTTGTGACATTCCCTGCACCCACAAGCGTTGATGCACGGTTTCAGTGAGGCTTCAGCCCCTCTTCAAGTTAATTGCGTATTTTATACACACATAACCGTGCGCCATGCCTATACCACAGGCACCACTGCGCAAATCCCAAACGCCACTACATGGAATATGTGGACAGAGTACATGACAACCAGGCCGGGAAAGTTGGGCGGTTGGGCAAGCTGGGTTCAGACGTTTACCTGGGCTGGGAGATGGGCTGGGGCTGGGGTTGGTGGGAGGCAGAGGAAAGGGTGACTGCGGCGGTGGGGAGCCGGCTGGGGGGTAGGTGTAGGGTGGGGGTGTATCTGGAGGGCAACTATCCAAGCTGCTGTTGCCAAGTCTTTGGGTAAAAGTGAGGAGGCTGGGTTTGTTCTTGTAGTAGGGGGGCGACGAGGGGACCTGAACAAGCAGTAGGAGTTGATAAGCATTCAGCACTGATGTGAGCCCAGGGCCGCAGGAACACATCAAGAGGGCAACCCCCATCGCACAACTCGACATTGAGAGCAGGGTGGGTTGGCACCATTTTCCGCTGAAGGCCAGGCTGGAATAGAGATGTTCCAGGTGGACTAAACAGCAGCACATAAGTTCCAACAGGTACTGAGTTTCACCAACGCGAGTGCCAGCATGTGTGGTAATGGTGGTGGTGGCGGGTCGGTGGGTGTTAACCCGGGGGTTCAGGGTGCACCAGCCAGGTGTAAGAAGCCCAAGGAAAGTCACAGTCACACCAGCAGCAACAGCAGCAGGCCTCTCACCTCTCCACAAAAGCCGTCCCCCGACTGAGGCATCACGGCGACTGTGGTGGTGGGCTGAACCGGATAGGCAGGGAGAGGGCCTGCACCATGACAAGCCGCAGGCCACACTCTCTTGGCACAGTAGCAAATGCGGAGTACGTAAGGGAGAAGCCCTAGCGCAACCCAACCTGCTGCATTGGCAAGGTTTCACCTTGCCATCTGGTTGACAAGCAAGGAGTGGCGAGGGGCAGCCTCCCCTGCCTGCCTCACCGGTGAGGTTGCAGTACCGTGCCTTCCCCACCGCTGAAGTTGCAGTACCGTGCGTGCCTCACCGGTGAAGTTGCAGTACCGTGCGTGCCTCACCGGTGAAGTTGCAGTACCGGAAATCGGCTAGCTTGAGGTTGGGCAGGTTCCAGGCCGGCAGCAGCCCGCTCAAGTTGTTGTAAGCTATCTGGAAGTCGAAAAGCGACTCAGGCAGCTCCCAGGCGGGGTCCAGGGTGCCCGTCAGCTGGTTGTCATTGAGGTACAGCGTCTGGGAGGGCAGGGAAGTGGCAGCTCTGAAGAAGTGAAAGGGATCCAAGGATGCAGGTAGCATTTGCACATTTACAATAAACCATGGAGGGTTCTTCCGAAGGGAGGACTTCTTTGCCAGGTCAAGGCAGCCTTCCTGGCCCCTGATGATGAGAGGAGGAAAAAGCGGCAAGCGCTCATCCCAGGAGCTGCCAAGCGCTGGCTCAATAAGAGCAGCAGAGGCAGTGCAGGCGCATACCACCCTTGCACGATGCAGCCTCACCTGGAGCGTGCTTGGCAGCTTCCAGTCCTTGGAGATGCTCCCTGTCAGCTGGTTAAGAGAAAGCTTGAGCGTAAGCAGGCCGCTGGGAAGTATGAGGTTGGCGGGGATGGGGCCCGTCAGGGAGTTGGAGAACAGAACCAGCGTCTGCACTCACCCAACACAGCGGTAATATTGCGCTACCGCACCGACATGCCTGCGCACTGGCTGAAGTGACCAGTCCACGTGGTACCTCACCAAGAGAGCAGGGTGTAGCAACGCAAGAGACCCAGCAGCCGCGCATCTGCATCCAACCCCATGTTTAAGTGCAGAGTTCACATGCATTCCCGAGGCTGCCGGCTGTGCTTGCTTGCTCCCTTGCTGGCTGACCGAATGGAAAGCGGAGCCCCACGGGACCCTGGGGTATGACGGCCGGAACATGTGAGCCATTTCCACAGACAGTAGCTACTCT
>BBXU01000999.1:0-63537 GCA_001598975.1 Parachlorella kessleri | reverse complement strand
GGGGGCGGGGGGGGAGGTCCAACGCACACCTGTGAAATATCCGCATCCAAACCAGTAAGCACATCAACCCTTCCCCTATACCAGCCAATCTGCCATCCTGGGTCTGCAGGCCTTGTTACAAGCTCCATCCCATGTCAAGCAAGTCCCCTATCCCAGCCTGACCCACCTGCCGCGCTGCTGAGCTGGGGCCCCACAGGTACTCAGTCCCTTCTAACTGGAGGTGCATGTGCGCTCACAACAACATAGAACGAGGCACACAACATATGCCTTGCCTGCAGGGAGGCTGGGAGCGGCCAGTCGGTGGGGAGGGTGCCCGTGAGGGAGTTGGAGAAGAGAACCAGCATCTGCACACACCCAACAGAGCGGTGGCATTGCGCTACCCCACCGACATGCCCACGCACTGGCTGCGGTGACCAGTGCACATGGTAGCTCAGCAAGGGTAGCAGGTTGTAGCATCGCAAGTGGAACTAGGGCCTGCCCCACAGGTATTCCCCATCTAACGGGAGGTGCATATGCGCTACCATAGAAGCGAGGCTCAAAAAACATATGCCTTGCCTGCAGGGACTCTGGGAGCGCCCAGTTGGAGGGGATGGTGCCTGTCAGGGAATTGTTGCTGACGTCCAGCGCCTGCGCGGCACACAGCGGGTCCTAGAGGTGGCCAAGAGTTGATTACTGGCGAAGCACGGTTCTGAAAGTTCAGCACCCAGGGCACGGAGGTCTTCCTGTCAAGTTAAATCCACTGGCCTTGTTACAAGCCATTTGCCATGTCAGCCAAGTCTCGTACTGCTAGGCTGTTCCCCGCGCCTGCAGCTGCCTGCTGAGCTACAGGAGCACAGGTATCGCCCCTCCCAGCGTGAGG
The DNA here is from genome assembly GCA_001598975.1 of Parachlorella kessleri. Classification (NCBI taxonomy): domain Eukaryota; kingdom Viridiplantae; phylum Chlorophyta; class Trebouxiophyceae; order Chlorellales; family Chlorellaceae; genus Parachlorella; species Parachlorella kessleri. The sequence continues at coordinate 62,678 of BBXU01000999.1, read as the reverse complement.
TGCATGCGCGCTCAAGGTAACACAAGAGAGGCGCTCAACATATGCCTTGCCTGCAGGGAGTCAGGGAGCTCCCAATCAGCGGGGATGGTGCCTGTGAGGGAGTTGTTGTTGTAAAATAGCGTCTGTAGTGCACAACGGGCTAAAAGGTCAGGCTAGATGTCAGGTGACGGTGTTGCTGACGATGTCAAACATACAGCCCGTAAAGCACGGCACGGGGGGCTCGGGGTCCCGTCCAGGCGGTTCTATGCCCAAGGGTCTTGGTACACTGTAGGAAGCAGTACCACATCCGCTGAGAAATTCCAACAGGCCCTACCTGCAGCCCGCTTGGCAGTTTCAAGCGTGTGGGCAGCGGCCCCGAGAAGTTGCAGTTGCCGAGCGCGAAGTTTGCCAGGGCTGCGGGCAGCACCCAGTCCTGGGGGATGGTGCCCGTTAGCAGGGGGTTGGTGTGCAGGTACAGCAACTGCACGCCAGGAAGCGGAGAGGGAGGAGCGGCACCTGCCAGGACTGTGTAATGATATACTGCACAGTTGCACTCAGGCAGCAGGGCTCCACCCCGGCAACCTCCACGGATGTCTGCCTTTTGGCTCAGCCTGAGCCATGGCCACCAGCAGTCTAACCTTAGTAAGCAGGTCTGGGCACGCAACTCTCACGAGCAACACGCTGCCCCTGTGGTGAGCCCTCCACTGCTCACCTGGAGTGAGTCTGCCAGCGTCCAGTTGCTGGGGATGGTGCCCCGGAACTGATTATAACTCAGCGACAGGGTCTGCAGCGTGGGCGGGAACACCCAGGCCGGGTCCAGGGTGCCCGTCAGCTGGTTATAGCCGAGGTCCAAAAAGAGCAAGCCAGGGGGGAGGACCCAGTCCCTAGGGTAGGGGCCAGAGAGGCGGTTGTTGAACAACGACAGCTCTGTGACAGCCTCTGCAGCAACCAGGCGCACGGGGGTGAGACATAAAGGGTGTGACAAAAAGAGAGGGCGATGTCTCGGATGATACATGCAGCATCTTACACAGGGATACTTTTACCAATTTGAGTTGAGAGCAGCCATGGCAGCAACTATAGCTGGCTAACTGGGCAGTGTTCCAATGCCCCCAGGGTGCAGGCAGTTGCCGCAGTGGACGGACCCCAGTTCAGGTAGTACCGTGGCCAGCACACAGAAGTGCTGATGGTGCCCAAGTGAGGTACATTCCTTACCTGGCACTGCATTTCTTACCTGGCAGCTCCCAGGCAGGGATGGTCCCAGTGAAGGTGTTGTTCAACAGATACAGGTATTTAAGACTTGATGGGAAGCGGAAATCAGGAGGCAGGGTCCCCCCCAGCCTGTTCGTAGAGACATTAAATTCTGCAGGAAGTCAAACTAACCGGTTAGTTTTGGTGAACGCAGCTGCCCAGGGCAACCACCCTCTTTGCCAACTTCATTTCAGCTGAAGCGCTGACACACCTTGTAATGTATCTGGCAGCAGCCAGTCTGATGCAAGGGTGCCTGTAAGACGGTTGCTTGCGAGTGAGAACCTTTGGAGTCTCTCCAGTTGCATCCATCCCTCCGTCTTTATAGTGCCCTGCAGCTCCAACCCCGCTAGGTCCCTGCGCAAGAAAAGGAGTAGACGTTACTGTTTTAGGTCTGTCATGTCTTCAGCGTATTCCACGGGATAGCCGCACTGCCTGGCTTGGCACAGGCAGGCAGACCCTGGTACAGGCGCTGGTACAACTTTGCAGCAGGCAGGCCCCCACTCACACTTCAACAACTTGGCCGGTGTCTGGGTCACAACCAATCCCTTCCCAGGTGCAGGGGCTACTCCTTGAGTCGGTCCATCCGGGCAGCGCTTCCAGGCCGTTCGTGAAGCCCTTGCGAATGGTGAGCAGTGCCGCCGCCTCCAGGTTCACTGCTGCCGCTGCTGGCTCTGGTGCCAGGCCCAGCACCACCAGCCACCAAGCTAAGGAGGTGGCTGCCTTAGCCAATCGTAGAGGTAGCACTGGTGGCAAGGGTGTCATGAGGGTTGGGTGGGTTGCAGCTGTGAAGGCTGGTGGGCCGGCCTGTCTAGATGACTCGGAAAGAGATGCAAAACCTCGGAACTACTGCCTCAAGGTCCTATGAAACCCCCAGGGAGAGTAAAGGTGCACACCGTTGCACGGTAAGCGGAGTGGCTGAACTGGTACCGAGACATTAGTGGGGAGCGGAAGGTTACCTCGCCAAATACGACCTTCTGTATTTCTTGGAGCAGAATCGCAGGAGATCAAGATATGCAACTTTCACTTATAATCGCACAGAGCTTGCTACGCGTCAAACCCGGGCAGTACCATCTTAGCGCATGCGCAGCATCCACTTCATGTCCTGGTGAACATAAATTGAAGCGCTGGCTGTCACCATGGTGCACCACTGGGGCGTCGTTCGTCGGCTAACTCTGGGCGTCATGCAAGCATGCAGTGTAGCGCTTCACCCCACCTTACGACCCACTGACCTACAGGTGGACGCTAAACTGCTAAGCTGGAGGGCAACATGCCTTGAGGCACCTCGTTCCACCATGTGGCGCATGCCTGCAATGTCTCCCTGAGTGGAGATTGGCACAAACCTCCTACTGCAGTGTTGGAGGCTGCGTATCCGGCCACGACCTGTTGTAGCCACAAGCTTTGTGAGCATAATTTACACAAACTCACAGGGAGCAGTACTTCACTCTCTTGCACAAGGAAACTACTCAGCAGACACACTGAAGCTGGTTAATAGACAACCCTGGAAAATAGACACACGCTCTTTCGCCTCAGCATAAGATACAACGTGAGTATGAGGGCTAGAGACCACAGCAGGCGCTAGCCCAGCAAAGGTATCTTGCCAGAAACCCTGCTAGTCCGACATTTCAATGGTAGCAAGTCACTTCAGGAGCGTACACACAACTGATACCACAGAAGTATACAGCAAGCAAATGCCCACTGCTTCATGTATCGTGCACGCAGGCCACTCCGAAGCATAGAGAGACCAGGAACGGACTGGAAGTGGGGAGGCCGCTGAGCTAAGGTTCAGGAGGGTACCGGCTGACAAGACAAAAGGCCTTCACAGACCTCTGATTGATGGTAAACACTGCAGACGCTAGTACCTAAGGAATGCCGATGCAAGTACTGACAAACAAGGGCAGAAGGCCCCGCCACTCTATCAAGGACCGGCCTGCCGCTTCTGCAGCTAGGCAGAACAGGGAGATTGTAGGGGCCACGCTCCCAGCCTAGCCTACCCGCTGCGAGGTTGTGCACCCGAGTGTGGCACCATTCTGCTGCACACCAGGGCCTGCTCATGCGTTCCTACTCTGTCACACACAGAAGAATGTCAATCGTTCCCAGGTAAGGGGAAGTCGTTTGTTCGACTGATTGCCTGGCAAACACTTGCACCTGTATAGCCACTGAGGCCACCTACCCACGCCACCCTGTCGCCCACTGGGTAGTTCAGATGTATATCACCCTCAATCCCTTTCCCATCAAGCCTTGGGCTCCTCCTCAGCAGGCTTCTTAGGCACAGCCTTGCTCATGTTGAGCAGTCGCTCCTGCCGCAGGTGGATGTGCTCGTCCATGCGGGCGTGAAGCTTGTCAGCCTCCTCGGGGTCGCGCCGCTGCAGCACCATGAACCTGCAACAGGCGTAGCAATAACCAGTTGGCATGCGCAGCTTGCTGGGTGAGCAGGGTTCTGGGATAGCTGACAACCAGCCACTAGCATGGAACGATGCATGCTGAGGGGACTTGTAACCACTGCCTGGCTCAAGGACAGTACCAGACGCTTGTGCTGCAAGCTATCCCAGGGGCCCTCACCAGCAGTGCAAGCCTTGCCTTTGGCCTTCCCCAGCAACTCCCAAATGACGTGGAGGGCAGATAGGCAGCCCTCCAGCACACCTGTTCTCAAGCTTAAGGAAGTCCTCCAGCTCTCCCTTAATCTTCTTGGAGTCAAGCACCAGCTTGCCCTCGCCCTCAGCCCCGCCTGGCTGGTACCGGTACAGAGGCCTGCAGCCAAGAATGCGCAGCAAGGGGCGTCAGAGACAAGTCTGCGAATACAAAATACCCACAGCACACCAAGCCTCCATGGAGGCAGCCGATGAAGCTTCCTGTCCGCCCCAGCTCCATATGCTCCTTGGACAGGTGGCACACCAAATCGGCCGCTAACCAAACACCTGTGCCAGACAGCCCCAGAGCCCCACGCTGCCCCACTGCTGTCTTGTCGGACTAAAGCCGCAAGAAATACAAACTGCTGCCAGCCACAATCAGACGCCAAAGTCGGTGCGCACCAGTAGCCTGTGTCCACTGCCAGCTTGGCATCCTTAGCTGAGCCTCCCATGTCGGAGATGCCATGCATGGCGCAGGGCGAGTAGGCGATGATGAGGGAGGGGCCGGGGTGGGCCTCTGCCTCGCTGAACGCCTTGACTACCTGCAGCGAGGATAGAGAACAGCACACTTAGCAGGGGTGTCATACTTTCTGCCACCACTGCTTTAGGCAGTGAACTCCTTCTACAGAACGTGCAAGCACCACCAGCTTCCACATTCTCGCCGGCATGCGCGCTCCCAAGCACATCACACCACCAAGAAGAGGCTGTACAGCAATGCTACTGCTGTTGCTCGTAAAGAAGCAAAACTGAGCTCCCGACCACCCACCTGGTTGTAGTTGGACTCCAGGCAGACTGAGGCCACATACACATCAGGGTAGCCCTGCATGGTCATCAGGCCCAGCTCCTTCTTGGGCCGTGTCTTGCCGCCCGCCGCAAACTTGACCACGGCACCCAGAGGGGAGGACTTGCTCTGCAGGGGCAGAAACAATAGTACTACATTACAAGTGGGTCAACTTCTGATTCTCACAGCAAGTATGCTGACTTACTGCATGAACAAGGCGTGGCTGATGCGGCTGCTAGACAGGCACCCACTGCTCTCCCCGTCAGCCCCAAGCCCTCCATGGCTTTTACTGACATGTGAGGCCCAGCGAACAAACTCTTGGGCTTGTAGCAACACCCCCATCTCCAACACATCCGTCTACTGACCTTCTGGCCGCCAGTGTTGGAATATTCCTCTGTGTCCAGCACCAGCACGTTCACATCCTCGCCGGTGGACAGCACGTGGTCCAGCCCAGCAAAGCCAATCTGCAACCAACCAGGGGGCAGGCGGGCGTCAAGATGCCGATCACTGTATTCTGTTGCTAAGAGCAGCGGGTGAGCGCAAAACAAAGACTACCCCGGCATGAAAAGCACGGCACCGCAGTAGCTCTGCTGCAACAAGCAGCCACCAACGGGCTCATCTGGCAGCTTAGGCCCAGCAGCACCACCGCCACTACCAACACCACCAGCAAGCGAGTCGGCCAAGACTCACATCGTATGCCCAGCCGTCGCCGCCGACAATCCACACGCTCGGCTTGTCCAGAAGGTCGGTGTTGGCCTGGAGGAACCGCAGCGCATTCGCGCCAGCACTCTCCGCGCCGTTAGCATCCGCGCACGCCGCCAGCGCCGCCTTTACTCCCTCGCTGGCGGGACCAGCCAGGGCGCCGTTGCTGCGCACGGGGATCCACTCGGTCAGGGCGGCACGCAGCTGCTCCGTGCCGGCGCCTTCCTGGACGACCACGTGGGCTGCCGCCTCCAGAGCCTCGCGGCGCTGCTTCAGGCCTTGGGCAATGCCGTAGCCAAACTGCAGGCAGGAAGGCAGACAAGCGGGTGAGGGCCACTGAACGCTGCCAGAGTAATCTTGTAGCAGGGACAAAGCCAAGCAGATTCGAAAAGACCCCCACGCATTTCGGCCTAGTGTTGCAATATCTTAAGCTGAAGCCACATACATTCCACTCATGCCACACTTTCCATGCGTGCGCAAAACCCCGGCTTTGCGCAAGAGATCTGCAGGAGCGTCACAGCACTGCCAGCACACCGCCCCTCACCTGCGCATTGTCCTCAAACAGCGAGTTGGCCCAGGCGGGGCCGCGGCCCTGGTCGTCGCAGGTGTAGGGGTTGGCGGGGGCAGAGCCGCCCCAGATGCTGCTGCAGCCGGTGGCATTGGCCACCACCATGCGGGTGCCAAAGAGCTGGGTGAGCAGCTTGACATAGGGCGTCTCGCCACAGCCCTCGCACGCGCCGCTGAACTCCATGAGCGGCGCCTGGAACTGGCTGCCGCGGATGGTGGCCTTGTCAAACAGGTCCCCCCTGCAAGAACAAACAGGCAAAACCACCCATGTCATAAACCAAATTCTTTATCTTCAAAGGTGGGACAAGGTTGCCGCAGCGAATACTTGCTACTGGCAAGAACCACAGAGCTGCCGCTGCTGCCGGCGCCGTAAATGCTGCTGCTGCTGCTCGCCCTGCTGTAGCATAATTATGTCCCTTCTTTGCCGGAAGCCAGGTTACTGCCAGCCGACCTGTTTGGCAGGGTCTTGAAGAAGTCCCAGTTGGTGGCCTCGGGCGCCAGCATCTGGCTGATGGGGGTGGAGGCCAGGGCGTGGTCGGGGCAGGCGTGCACGCACAGGTTGCAGCCGGTACAGTCGTAGGGGGACACCTGAGGGCACAGAGAGTCAGGGGCTGGGTAAGCTTGAGTATTGAAGAGAGGCAGCAGGTTGGTGGGAGGGAAAAGGGCTATTAGACAAAGCAGCTGCTGCTTCAAGTCAAGCTACTCCAGCTCTAAGGTAGCAATTGCAGTATACTTCCGACTGCCAGTGCCTGGATCAATGACGCGCAAGCCAGCTTGGCATACGGCTGTGGAAGAGTAAGCCGCACCTGGATACGATACTGGAAGCCCTGCAGGGCGGGGCCGCCGCCGCGGATAGGCACGGTGCCAAAGTTTGCAGGCGCACCGGAGAGCTCATCAGGCTTGGCTAGGGCCTGGAAATAGCAAGCGAAGGGGTGTTGGATTGTTAGTCACTTGCATACCCTTTCAACTATCAAGCTGCTGTAGGGCACTTCAAAGCCAGGGGATGCAGCACCATTACAAACCAGTCAGACCAGCACCCTGCCTATTTCACATGCGACAGCGATTTTACACCGCGCTGCGACGAGCAAGGCAGCCTACTCCGGCCATAAAGTTCTACCCCGTTAAGGCTGCCCACTGCAGCAGCACACCCATGCATGATAGGCCGGGATAAACAGGAGGGCACACAGAGTCAGCAAGTCTCACCGGGCGGATGGCGGCGTGGGGGCAGACAAAGGAGCAGATGTTGCACTGGGTGCAGCTGGACGACTCCCAGGCGGGCACGGCGCTGGCAATGGCGCGCTTTTCAATGGAGGTGGTGCCGGGCGGGAAGAAGCCGCCGGGGGTGAACACGCTGCAGCAGGGTGCGACAACAACCGAGATTTGGTAAGAGCTGTGGGTCGGATGGCTGAGAAACCAGCGCTCGAGATCTTTTGCCAAGGGGAAGGCAGGAGAAAACTGGTTCAGCAAGACCTCTACCCTAGCACCCTCGCTAGTCAATGAGGTGACTGACCACAGAGGCAGCAAAAACTGCCATACAGCCTTCCTGTGTGGCCCCAAACCCTTAGCACTCTTCGTACTTCCTATCACCCTTGCGCTGACCTGACGGGCAGCTTGTCTCCCTCCATGGCCAGCATGGGCTGCACCACCTTGCGCAGGAACTCCTGGGGGCTCTTGGTGCCCACAAACTGGGCGGCAGACTCGGCTGCGCCCACCCGGTCCAGCGTCTGCACGATGCACCGGCCAGCAGCCAACCTCAGCGCAGATCCTTTCAGTGCCCAATCATTGCCAAATGAAAGCTTGCAGGGCCTCACCTGGCGAGAGCACATATGCAGCAGGCACAGAAGGTTGCAGAGGGTACATTGTGACTGCGAAGCTTATCAGTTCATGAAGCAGACGCGAAACTCTTGGCATGGGTGTGTGCAGCAGGTGAAAGGGTAGCTCCCCTTGCTGGCTCACCTCATCCTTGCCCCAGCCCTGGGGGATCTCAATCTTGACCAGCTTCTCAAGCGCCTTGTCCACAGCTGCGTAGTTCATGTTCACAATCTTGTCGCCCTTCTTGCCGTACGCCTTCTTGATGGAGGCCTTGAGCAGGGGGATGGCCTGCAGGAAAGGAAGGAACCTGACCTGGATGTTCAAGTCTAACAGCCCAGTACTCACAGCCACACTACTCTGTTTGCACTTGCATACCTGCAAAGCCAGCAGCAGGACATGCAAAGCCAGCAGCATGACGAAGGCCACCATTTCGCAGTGAATCCGAGAGTGACCCGGGACGGACAAGATCCTATGGACATGACAAAGTTACCCACCTCTTCCATGTCCACCACGCCAGAGAGCGCAAAGAAGGCGGCCTGCATGACCATGTTCACGCGGCGGCCCAGCCCGACTTCCTGGGCCACTGCGTTGGCGTCCAGGCAGTACAACTGCGGCAGGGCAGCATCGGGCAACGAGTAGGAAAAGGTAGCCACGCGGCGGCATGCCATGAAAACACCGCCCAGCAGGTGGTTGGGATAAGCAGTACCCTGCGAGCTCGATGGCATATCCTGACAGTTGCTGCGGCTGCTACAGGCACTAGCTGCAGCGTCAGCAGACACTTGCAGAAGAACAGCTGCTCTGGCAGAATGTGTAACTTCACAACCATCTCCCTGCCCCAACAGCGAGCAGTAAGCTAGCTGGGCAGGAAGCTCACCTGTGGGCGCAGGGCCGCCAGGCGGGCGCGGGTCTTGGGCGGCACCACCTTCTCAATCTCCTCAAAGCTGCTCCAGGGGGCATTCACCAGCACCTTGCCGCCGCGGCGCAGGCACTCCATGACGTCGTACCTGGCAAGAGCACAGGTAGGCAGAGGTGGTTAGGGGCTACAGTACCTTTGACCATGGCGGCAGCTGCTGGCAGCACAAGAGCGCGGCCTGAAATGTGCACACACGCAGAATGCACTCCCAGAACAACCGACTATAAGGCCCACTAGCAACCAGTTCCACACTCGTTGCTGGGAAGGAAAGGAAACTGGTGTATGCCTATGTTGCGTCTCCCAGTAGAGGGCGGTGTTTCCCACAAGGCCGGAAAATTTTTCCTGCCACTCACTTGGTGAAGTAGGTCATCTGGTGCACACCGATGTAGTGCGCCTGCTGCACCAGGTAGGGCGCGTTGATGTGCTCCGGCCCAAAGCGCAGGTGCGACACCGTCACGCCGCCGGACTTGTGGGCATCGTAGGAGAAGTAGGCCTGGGCGTACATGCCCTCCTTGTTGGCAATGATCTTCACGGCCTCCTTGTTGGCACCCACGGTGCCGTCAGAGCCCATGCCCCTGCAGGGTTAAGAAAGGGGGTGAGGGACGCTTGAGGGCAGCAATGCTAGGGAAATGAGCTTCAGGGCTAGACCCAGCGAATCCTAAACTCCACTACTCGGAGAGGGAACGGGGTCCCTTCGCTGCTTGCATGTCTCAAGCCCTGGTCTTGAGCCCTGCCCAACAGGGCGTCTGGTCATGATGCAATTTCCCTTTCCCATTGCTTCCACATCTTGTCCGTGCCATTCGCTCCTGGGTACAGCTCACCAGAACATGCACTCCGTGGTGGACTCTGGAAGCGTCTGCGGCTCGCGGCCCACTGGCAGGCTGGCAAAGCTGACATCATCGGTGATGCCGACCACAAAGTTGTCACGGATGTCGTCCTCGCGGGGCGCAGCCAGGTTCTCAAAGACAGCCTGCATTGCAAGGAGTAGATTGAAATGTGACACGGGCGGGGGTTGCGAGGTCGCTGAGTAAGAAGCTACGAGGCTGCTTGATCATCCCCTAACTTCCAAGCACAATGTTCAACACTCGAAAGCGCAAGCGCTGGATAAGCTACTAGGAGGGGTCCAGGCAGGTAGCAGCACAGGACTTGGCTGCTCACCATGGCCTGGGCCGGGGTGAAGTCCTTAGAACCCAGCCCATAGCGGCCGCCAACAATGACGTCCACGTGGCGCCTGGCGCGCTGCAGGGAGGCAGCCACCTCCACAAGCAGGGGCTCGCCTGCAGGACAGCACCAACAAACTCAGTTTTCAAATTGCCATTCCCTCAAATAGCGCATTAGGCCTGCCAGCCAGCTTCCATTACACTTCTGGGCGCACATCTAGCGACCATACCTGTAGGAAGGCCATGCAGTGTTAGGCCTTCTCAATCTTGTACACAACTACTCGAAACAAAAGGAATCATTTCCGGCTCCCTCTACAGCTGGGCTTGCTCTTAACCTGCCAGTGCCTTGCAACGCAGCCGACAGCCTTGTCCTACCATCACATCTCCAGCAATACAGTGCATTACTCACCGCCGCTGCCATGCTCTTTGGTCCTGTCCAGCACAGAGATGCGCTTGACAGTCTTGGGCAGCGCCGCCAGCAGGTGCTCAGCAGACCAGGGGCGGAACAGATGCACCTGCAAGGGGGAGGCAGCTCGCACACTAGCTTAGCCCGAGCATGCAGACTCATTGGAACTGACTTGCTCAGATTTAAAGGCCTCTATAGGCTGCCTACAAAGGCAGAACGGCTCCCTCCTGAGCAAAGACCCTCTGGGAAAATGTTGGCATCTGCCAAATCAGGTCAGGCTGCCACCATGCATTCACCAGTCTGAGTCTCCCATTCTGCCGCACCTTAACCAGGCCGACCTTCTCCCCCTGTGCCACCAGCTTCTCCACTGCGGCCTCCAGCACCTGGGCACCCGAGCCCATGGCAATGGCCACCCGCTCAGCCTGGGGGTGGCCCACATAGTCAAACAGGTGGTACTGCCTGCCAGTGATGGCAGCCACCTTGTCCATAGCAGCCTGGACAATGCCCGGCATGGCCTGCACACCACAGAGGCCCGTGGCGGTTAGCATGGGCGGAGTGATTGTCTGCCTCCGATGGTGGGCAACCGATGGCCCAGCCCTCTCAGCTGCTTTTTGAGCGGAGGAAGGCAAGATGGTTGAAGCAAGTACAACTGCCATCTCTGCCGGTTTCTACGGTCGCAGCTAGCCGTGTTCCTATACAACAAATGCCAGGATACACTCCAGTGTACACTTGAGCGACCATCATGCCAAGGTCAAATAAACAGCTTTACACAAGTACAGTGTGTCGCAGCACCCACCTTGTGGAAGGGGTTGGCTGCCTCGATGGCCTGCATGTACACATCCGGGCCCTGCGCTGTGCCGCGCTGGTGGGGGTGGGAGGGGTTGAGGGCGCGGGCGTGGTGGGCGGCAATGGCCGGGGCCAGTTCGTCAAGCAGCGGCTTGATGCTGGCCTCGTCAATCAGGTCAATCTGCAGCAGTCGGCAATTACCATGTGAGGCAGCCGGCCAAGGAGGATTACTGAGACGACCCTCAGCAAGGTGCTGCTGAAAGCCACCCGATGCATGGGGAAGGGAACACGTCCAGAGGTGAGAACCATCCCTGGTGGGGACAGCGGGAATGACAGCTAGCCGAGCCAGTGGCCAGCCTCCCACAAGTCAGCCAGCCCCGCAGCAGGCACACCTTGTTGATCTCGTGGGAGGTCCTGAAGCCGTCAAAGAAGTGCACGATGGGCACGCTGCCTGCCAGCGTGGCGAGGTGCGACACCAGGGCCATGTCGTGCGCCTCCTGCACGCTGTGGCTGCTCAGCAGTGACCAGCCGGTTTGGCGCACGGCCATCACATCCTGCACGCAGGCAGGCAGAAGCGGAGTTATCAAGCAGGAAATTCACCAAGGCATGACGGATAGGCTAAACGTCAACAAGCCAGCCCGGCCTTGGACTTGATATCCCTCACTTCCCGCGCCACTGTAGAGACCACCCGCCGCCACACGAGGCACCTTGGTATAGTTTTAACCACCGGCAAAGTATACTCAACCTGGTGCATGCAAGCCGTGTCTCACTTGCCTGGTGGTCACCAAAGATAGACAGGGCATGGCCCGCCAGGGCGCGGGCGCTGACATGGATCACGCAGGGCATCAGCTCGCCCGAGATCTTGTACCTGCACCGGAGTAGGGAGGCAGCGCTGCTCACTAGCCAAGCAATCCGGGCCCATCTTAGCGAGTGATAGTGTGGGCTGTGTCGGAAACCTCGGACATTCGAAGCAGGTGCCCCAGCTGCAAGTTGCACAAGTAGCCATTAGTTTCGTCAGTGCACATGCGACTGACTCACATGTTGGGGATCATGAGGAGCAGGCCCTGGGAGCATGTGAATGTGGTGGCCAGGGAGCCGGCAGCCAGCGCGCCGTGGAGAGCGCCTGCCACACCCGCTTCAGACTCCATCTGGGTGACCTGCAGACAGTGCAGTCCACGAGAGATGGCAACAGATCAGCATAGCCAGCATCGCAAGGTTGCATTCAACCTCTGCAAGCGACCTGCACACCCTGCCAGTATCAGGCTTCGCGGACACCCCACTATAGCAAGACGGAGCTAGCACGGGAGCTTGAAGCACCCACCTGGAGTTGGTTGCCAAACAGGTTCTTGCGGCCGTCAGTGGACCACTGGTCTGCAGCCTCGCCCATGGGGGTGGAGGGTGTGATGGGGTACACAAAGCATGTGTCGCTCATGGCGTATGCAATACGTGCTGTGGCCTGCATGGACAGGTAAGGAAGGAAGAATTGGTCTACTTAAATTCTACCTATGTTCAGGAGCGCTGTATTGGTGGCACTGATAAGGTTGTGAAGAACAGAATGCCAATCAAGTAAAACATAGGTGCTCAGAAGGTCGTTCCAACTGCTGCTCAAAATCAACAAGGGAGACCCTCTGACGTTTGAATCCTCCAGTGAACACAAGCTTGGCACCCCCACCTCGTTGCCGTCCACAGGGGCTGTCTTGGGATGAGCCTTGGTGGCAGGCGCCGTCGTAGGAGCGGGCACTGGTGTGGGGGCCGCCGCTAGTGCGGCGGCGCTCACATCCCGCTGTTGGTGGGGGCCCTCAGCATTGACTGAGAAGGGCTTCTGGACGGTGGCAGTGCAGCGGAAGGCGGCACGGCGCCTGCACCCAGGGTTTGTGTAGAAATGTGTTGGCAGGGCACCTGACAGAGAGGGTCCATCGTTCTACCTAGGAACAAGTTCAGTATCATGCTCTGGACAGTCCTCCAAGCTCCGGTAACCCAAGCCTAGGTTTGTTGGGTGCCCGAGCATGTATCCGCATCATGGCGCCCGGCATGTGTTGCCATGCAAGCATGTGAGCGATCAACGCCCTGCGGTCTGCTGTAAGCTTGTACCAGCTCTAAAGAACCTCAAGGGGGCCTGGTCAGGCGAGGCGGTTGTGGCCGGGCACAATTGCACCCCGCCGCAGGACTACCGTGCTAGCTTGTGCCCCTCTAAACAGCCCCTTAGGAGCCGATCCAGGCCTTCTTGGAGCCACGGACGTGGTTTAAGCGGCCGGACCCAAGCTTACCTTAACAAACCCGGGAGAGGTAGAGGCCGCCTGGTTGACGACAGGGGCAAGGCTCTCAGGGAGCCCGCTCCAAGCTTTTGGAGCTCCATCGATTTTTGTTGTTAGTAGTCGGTAGCCTGGGCGGTGTGTGCTTGGACCCTCCTTCGCAAAGTTGACTAGGCGGCTGCTGTTACGATTGTAGGTGATCAGCCGGTCCGTCGCCAGAAACAGAAGTATCGCGTCGCTTGATGTTCACTGTATTATTCCAAGTGCTTTTCTCCTCGGGGTTTGCCCGTAGCAGTCTTGTAGGGTACCCCCGTGTCGGTGCTCCCGCGGGGCACGTCGCTCGATGAACACATCACGCCCAGCACGACGACATTTGTTGCCATGGCATGCCAGTCGGGCCCATATAGTTGGCCTTGGCACTGCTGCCATCTAACATACCTTTTATCTGCAATCCGTACGAGAAAGTGCATAGCTGAGGTGTTCGTGAAGGAGTCCTGATCCCATGGAAAATGTGTTGGCCATGACAGGTCAACGTCAGCCAACCGGCCGCAATGCCGTCTTTGGAAGACTGTCTGACGAGCCTCTGGGGCTGATCGCTTCCATGCTGCCTTTTGCAGACAGGTGAGCTGCTCTTGCTACCGGATGCTGCCCTGCACAGAACGATGCTGCGCTTGCGAACGGTCTGTTTGTGTTTGATGTGCAGGCTGGCTTTCCTCAGCTGCTGCAAAGCAACCAGGGCCTTCCACAAAACTCAGCGCCAGCGACAGACTTCAGAGGGCATCCAAGTGCTGTGGCCAGAACTGTGCGTCCGCTTGACGGAGGCAGGAAAGGCAGCGCAGTTTGCATCTTGGCTGGATCTGGAGAAAACCCAGCTCAGTGTCCTTCACCTGGACTATAGCTCTGTGCAAGCCCCCACCTCAGCAGCAGCAAGGGAGCCAGCAAGTGCCCAAGCACAGCCTGTGCATGACAGCTCGGCACTCCTAAGCGAACTTGCGGGCAGCTCAGTGCGCAGCCTGACCATCACTGAGTCGCAGGTGTATGTTGGCGGCTGGCCGCACGCCATCCCGCACTTGCAGAGCCTTAGCGTAAGGAGCCAACACATGGAAGTTGGGCCTGGCTTATCCAAGCTTTCCGCACTCACCAGCCTGGAACTTGTTGGTCGCCCAGGGTGGACTGAGAGCGGTCTGCCTGCGGATTTACTCCCGCCAAGCCTTAGGGCACTGAAGCTAGGAAACCTCCATGCTGCCGCACTGGCAGGGGTGGACATGCCAGCAGGTGGCCTGCCACAGCTGCAGTCACTGGTGCTGTCAAGTGAGCCATACAAGGCCATGGAGCCCAGGTGGCTGGCAGCTGACTCATGCCCGCAGCTGACTCAGCTGCACCTGGAGGGGTGCCAGCTGCCGTCGCTTCCTGCTGAGCTGGCCGCCCTGACAGGGCTTGTGGATCTTAAAATCAAGAACTCTCGCCTGTTTGAAGAGCATGGGAGTGCCGAGGCATTGTTGCCGCTGTCAGCGCTCCAGCAGCTCACAAGGCTGGAGCTTGGGAGTTACTTGTTGTCGTCCCTGCCAGCAGCTGTTCTGTCACTCCCTGCCCTCCAGGTGAAGCTGCACTGGGAGTATATCTAGGAGTTGCATTCGATCTGGGCAGGATGCACTAGGGGGCACCTGCGATGGCTGCCTACATGTGTAGAGAGTAACTAGTGCAGACATGTGTAGTGAAGCTTGCATGCAAATTCTATTGTTGCTGGACCAGCCCTGGGTACACTGTGCCCAGCCTTTGGCAAGTGCTGGCTTTCTGCCTTACATGCAGGAGCTGGACATCAGCCACAATGACATCCAGGCTAGCTTGCCCTTCAACAGCAGCACCATTACGCGGCTAGTGCTCGACGATGATGCGCTTCTTGCCTCAGTAAAGCAACTCACAGGGCTAGCAGCGCTGCGGTCACTCCACGTTGTGGAAACTGGTACCGGGTTTGGCTTTAACAGGGTGTGTGTCTTGCTGGCGAGCCTAGCTGCCATCCCAAGTTTTGAGACCCTGTCTGTGCCATGGGGGTATCAGGACACAAAGTCCTTTTCGATGGCACGCAGGCTTTTGGAGGCGATGAATGTCAAGAAGTTTGATATCATCACGTGAGTAAGGCATCTGCAACTGCGAACGGCCGTTTGGACCTCACGATTTGTTTTTTGCATGCGGTGCGTAGCCGTGGCCAAGGAAGGTTATGAGGGCTAGCTATTAGGTGTTCAGGGTGAAGCCTCGGCTGTGCACTAGCAACAGGATTGGTTTGGCCTAGTTGGTGTCATGTACCTGCCTGAGTCGCGGTTGGCTAAATGCAACTTGTGGCCACACTGCCTGATTGGGGGGGGGGGGGGGGGCGGCGGCGGCGGCTTGCCAGCCCTTCGGTACTCCAAGTCTAGGAAGCGCACACTTAAGGAGCTAGACATAGGTGGTGCCTGACGGCCGCATCAGGACAGGATGGACGCTGCCCAGGGGCCTCATGTTTCGGATGTTAGTTCGCTAAGTGCTTTCCCTATGAAGGACACATGCAGAGCCCTAGTGGGGTAGATCTCTAATTGTGCTTGTGGTAAGGGTGGCAGGCATTGCAAAGAGAGAGTAGGTAGGGGCGTACTGGACTGACAGGGCTGTTTGCAGATGTTAGAAAGGGTGGCAGGTAGTGCAAACAGGGCAGTTATGTTCTTGGTCTGGGTCGAAAGTCTGAGGTCTATCCCAGGTCTCTTCCGAGACAAGCTAAGGCCACCGGAATAGCAGGTGAAGCTGGAACTGAAGCAGGGGCTTTTAGTTTCCCCGTCCGACGGGGCGGTGCACTCTTAGGAATTGGTACTTGGATCTTTGTGGTTTGCTCGTATACTACGTCCTGGTTCTCTGTTAGCCCCGCTGTGTGGGACAAACCTCAGCATGGTCAGGTTGCCGTACGCTGTTAGACTAGACTAGTCTAGGCTATCTGTCTCTGACTCAATGCTCCTTTTAAGTGGATTTTCAAACGTGCCTTCCTAAGAGAATGCGAAGTAATTGTATCACCCACAAGACTGCATGCCACCAGCACCATCTCTCCCCATCCCTCCCACCCCGACCATTCATGGGAGTCCCCTTACTGCCCCCTGCGGCGCACCCGCAGCCAGATGCCGCCCTTGGGTAACAGGGTGATGCCTGTGATCAGGTCCAGGGGCCCCTTGTGGTGCTCCAGGTCGAGGGAGAACTCGAACCTGTGGACCAGGCGAGCCAACGCCAGCACACCCTCCTCCAAAGCAAATCTGCAGTGCACAGGCAGTTGTGGGTCACCCAACTTGCTGCGCTTCCGCTGTCCTGATCATCGGTCCTGCGTCCTGTCGGATGCTGGAAGCCAGAAGGGCTGGCGCGTGTGTGGCACAACTGGTGGCTGCATGCAGCTGCTGACACAAGTTGGTTAAAGGTCACTGCCCTGGTGCACTTTTCCAACCAGCCAAGTGCTCCTAGCCACGTGCCAGGAAGAATTTTGCGCGGCCGCTCACCTCTGCCCAATGCACTTGCGGGGCCCCACACCAAAGGGGATGTAGGCATAGGGGTGGCGCTTGGCTGCTTCCTCGCTCCCCGGCAGGAAACGCTCTGGTCTGCAGTGGGTGTCAGCAACCTGCGAATTTCCGCAATACTCGCGAGGGATACAACATGCAAGTGCTGCGTCCACAGCCGGATTAGCCCTGGCAAAGAGCCAAACAATGGGCCAGCGCTGGGTGACACAAACACAACATCTGCCCATGTTTAGTCCAGTTCGCCCCTACCTCCCCCTTGTCGCAAGGTATGCCAACCTTACCTAATTGCCAACCTCTCAACTCCCTTACTTTCACCAGGTGGCTGAGGGAGTTTCTATTCAACTGGCACTTTGGGTGCCATGTGCAACTAGCTAAACTTAGGGTTACATGCATGCACGGGGACCTGAGTCAAACATGGACAAACCCTCGCCCTAGCAATAAGAAGGCCCCCACCTGAAGACCTCTGGGTCTGGGAACTGCTCAGGGTCTCGGTGCAGGCTCCAGACGTTGAACATGATGGTGGTGCCGGCAGGGATGGAGAAACCACCAATGCTGGTTGGCTGGTTGGCCTCCCGCGCCTGCCAGGAGGTAAGCGTGAGTGGCAGTGGTCATGCTGGCCAAGGTCTCCCAACTGACTCAGGAGAAGCAACTGCCTGACCGCCACAGATGAAGAACCCATCTCCGACATTTACGCAGCCAAGGATTGACTGTTGCACACCAGGCAATTCAGCTCACAATGCCAGGCAAAACTCTCCCAACGCCGCTCTTTGACAAGTGGTGGGCCCACGATTTCTTAGCCAGCAGCCCTTGGAGCAGAAGTATAAATGCAAACCAGGCCGTTTGACTCGCTACGGTCCTAGCAGTGGTGTCGAGGCAGGTGCATGTTGAGCCGTCCCCACCAAGGACAGCAACGCTCACAAGAGCAAAGAGGGAGGAGACAGGTGGGTACATGCGCATGGCTTCACTCAGGACGGCCTCTGTAAGGGGCAGCTTCTCCAGCTGCTCATAGGGCAGGGCTGGGTCATTCCCCTCGCCGCCTGCCTTCCCCCCTGCTGTGCTGAGCCGCAAAGCTGCCACCTCATCGCTCACATGAGCCTGTACAAAGTGACACATTGTGCATTTCGGAATAGCAAGGCAAGTGCCTAGCCTGGGGGCAAAATGGGGTGGTGCTGGGGCTGGGGCTGGGTGGTCCTACGGCAAAATAGGGTGGTCTTGTGCTGTAGCCCTCCACGGGATTCCAGCTGCCCATGCACTCCTCTCGATACTGCTGCAAGCACCGAGGGTTGGTTGGTGAGGTGGACAGCTCAGCGGAGTGGAACACTCTGTGTTGCTCCTCTCCTGACGTGCACACGCGTACACATGCTTACCTGCAAGTCCGGCTGCTTTGCCAGCTCGTACAGTGCATAGCCGAGGGCGAGGGACGTGGTTTCATAGCCTGCAGGATCAAACACAATTGTATGGCATCAAACACCTCCTCCAACAAGCTCCGCAGGGGTGCAGTTGGCTTCCTTCATGGGACAGCGTTCCCTGTGCCACGTTGAAACCATCAGGTGCTGGTGGCAACTAAGCTGACTCACACAGCCCATGGGTGTCAGACCGGAGAATGCCATCCGCCTGCCATATGGCATGCCATATGTCAGCTGTGTGTCAGCTCGCCTGCCAGCAGGAAGACGGACAGCTGCGAGCAGATCTCCACATCTGTGAGGGGGGACCCCGTCTCGGCATTGCGGGCCCCACTGCATGGGCAGACACACTGTGCTGCTTCAAAGGGCAAGGTGCCGCTAAGGTACCCTGGTCGAAGCTTTGTGCTGCTGGCTTCTGGCAACCCCGTGCGTGATGTGTAACGGAAGCGGTAGGCAGAGGTGGTGGCTGCAGGCCAGGGCTGGGCTGCAAAAAGCTCCCGAAGGCCGGTGAAGAACTCATAGTGGACACTCGACCACTCCCCTTTTCAAGCCGCCTTGTCAACCCCAGGTCAGGTACCCTAACCGGTAGCACTATCCACCACCCTGCCAGGATTTTTGTTGGGAGAGGCCTACTGCCATTGGTGCCAGGCAAGGCAACGCCCGGGGCACACCTTGCATGCCTCAGTAACCATTCACAGCTGCCATTTACCTTCGCAGTTGTCATGCCACCATACAACAGCGGTTTGGTAGCTGTCCGTACCTGAGCAGGCTGACAATGCTGTAAGGGGGTGGGGTAGCTTCACGGCACAGCTCCCTCCCATACGCAAATGCCCTGGCTTCTATGGCCTCCAGGGACTCTGCACCAGGTGCACTACTTGTTGTGAGGCTTACCCTGCCAGTCTGCAGACCCTGCTGCAGCCATTTAGGGCACGAGGCTGAGGCCCAGAGCACGGATATGGCTGCTTCGCCCATAAGCGTAAGGCGGCTGTCAGCGTCGATGACTGCCCCCCGGTTGGCTCAGAGCGAGTGTGTGTACAAGATGTGCTTGTGAAGGGTTTGGGGGTAGGACAGTGCGGATTGAGACGCAAGGGAGCAGGGTGTCATCTGCATGTAGCGAAACATGGTGATGGGTGGGGGCCAGAATCTGCACAAAAGCTCTGGCCAGCTTGGCACAGCACAACAGAACTGTCTTTGCAGGTATCCGGAGGCGAACCCACCTGAGCCATGGGCAGGCATCAATCCAGCAACTTTGTGAGAACCGTTACGGAAGCCATCCTGCTTGTGCCCCCCATGCGCAGCCCTCGCATTGTCCAGCAGCTGCTGGGACGCCCCCCAGAGCACTGAGCGGGAGCGGTTCAGGTGGACCACATCCGACACGAGCAGCTTCACAGCGAGCCAGCTCAGTAGGCGCCTGCAGAACACACGCCGATCGATCCGAGGATGTCAGCTTTGCAAGGTGGGCGGCAAAGCTAGTATCTCACAGGATATGAATGTATCACCTCTAATCTGCCTCGGGCAAGGCAACGCAACAATTTGCCTGCCAGACTTCCGGAGCTGGGAGGCTTGAGCGATCAACAAGGCTGTCTTGGAGGAGACCAGTTGGGCGCTGGCCTCCTGCCTTGTAATGAGCGCAAGGCCCACCTGATGTGCGGGATGCCGTATGCAAGCATGTTGAGCAACATGCCTGCCCCTGCCTTCGGGCTGAAGAATACTTCCGCAGCTTTCAGCAGCGGATTGCCTTCTTGGGAGGGCTGCTGACCCTGAGCATGCAGGTCAACCCTGCACTAAGAATGGCATCAAGGGGCATTCGCCTGAGCTGGAGAGGGATGAGTGTGTTGAGCAACGAGGTTGTGGAACGCTGGACGCACAATCGCTACCCCTTGAGACATGGTTGTAGCTCGTGGCCCCAAGAGCACATCCTGCTGCACCTACAACTAGCATCAGCTAGTTATGCAGTCTCACTGTGTGACCTGGCACCTGATACGTGGGTGGGAAGCACAGGGGACAGCCGCTTATCATCCGACGGGCAACCGCTGCTAGGCTTGCCTGGCCAGAGCCAAAACGTCAGGAACCGAGTCAGGCTTCAGGAGCCGACATCTGCTTCGCCAGGCTCACCCAAACGTAGTGCTGCCAATGATGTCAAGTGTCAGGCGCTGCAGCGCGACCGTCATGTTCGTGCCTTCCCCTGTGGCGGCTACAGTATCCAGTGCTTCCTCCATCTTGTCCAATGCCTGCAGTGCAAGTCATAGTACGGTCTTGAAGTAGCAGTGCAGCAGCGTGCCTTGGCTTGGGGGATTTTTGGTTGTAACAGGCTATTCCCCTGCACTCTGCAACCTGACTGCCACCCTGGGGCAGCCCATTCTATCTGCCCAACCCTCTTGCCCAGCAGCTGGTGTTGCAACAGAAGGTTGCAATCTGTACGATTGACCGCTAGCCCTCCCGGTGGCACGTGCCTGGTTCATGCTGGGAGCATATGATGCGAGCGACGCCTTGTGGAACAGTGGCTCACACGTAGCTCTGATGCCGCTCCAGAACTTGCCCCTGCAGACCAGTGCAGAGGAGGCAGTGCTGGTTGGAATACGCTCTTCGCAAGCACCTCACTTCACCTGCTTGCGACGCAACCTGCACAATGGGAGCCATATCGCCAGAGCTAACTGTGCAAGCAAGTTAGTCTGCAGGTAGCCATGCTTGGTAATAAGGCCTCAGGTGTTTGTTTGTCAAAGGGCATGCCTGGACAAGAGGAGCCCCACATTCCTAAACTCGATGTCAGCTGGCGTGCCGCTTTCAACTTTGGGCAGGGGACGGCCATGGAGGGCCATGAACTTCTTCATTCCTGCCTCCTTGATGAGTTCAGGACCTACAGAGTTATGTTGCAGTAGCACAAGGAGTATCACGATGCAAAAGGATGGCCCTGACGGCTGCTGTAGCATCATAGCCAATGTTTTAGCGGCCAGTATCAGCCACAGGCGGGGCCTGCAATGCCACTGCCTTGGAGCAAGCAAGGCAGATATCACTTCAAATACTTGGCAATAGGGTTGCCAGCGTCTTTTGCCCCTAGTGCCGTTGCCGCTTGTGTGGAGGCACCAGCACAAGGATCACTGTGCGTATAGGGAACTGCGCTCACGAAGTCATCAGTTCACCTAGGAGTAGCTACAAACCTGAGAGTACCACCACTGGATGCTGGCCTATCCAGAAGAGAAAACAGGGCCCAAATCGCTTCGCCCAGCGGTCGAAGGCAAGGTAGCTCTTTGCCATGAGCCCAAGCTGGTCATCCCCTGTCTTTCCTGTGTTGCCAAGAAACCACATGGGCCTCGGGCCCGGCAGATGTGCGTAGCGAAATCTGTTATAGAGGTTGAAGCCATATAGAAGACACGCTACGCAGGCAGCTACCAAACCCCACAGTACTACTCCCATGATGGTGTGGGAGAAGCGGTGGTTGAGAAGGCGAAATCCAACAATTGCACTGCTATCGCACACTGATTCCGGAGTTGCAAAATGTTACCGACGGATTATCTATTTTAGTGTGCCACGTAACCTCTGGAGGCGCGCCCAAGACACGGTATCCAGGGCGCAAAGAATCCGATTTCTGAGTCAGTTTCCCAACCCATATTTTATTACGGACCTCACCAACCTCACGGCCTCCAAACTCTTCCGCAGCGCCGCCCCAGCCCAGCCTCAGCCGGCCCCGCCTCCACCACACCAGCTGGACCTGGCCAGTACTTACACTGCCCAACGCTGCCTCCGCTTTGCCAACCATTGCCTGGTCTATACAGATGGCAGCAAGGTTGACGATGGTGGCCTTGGCTCTGGCTGGTTCAAGGCCGCCACTGGCGAAAGCAGGAGTATCAAGCCTACGGACCATGACCTGCAGCTCCACACTGTACTTCGAGGTGAGCTGGTTGCCATCCTTCATGCCCTACGTACACACACTGACACCTCTCTCACCCTCCTGGTGGACAGTCTCACCGCCATTTATCTTATTGCTATTGCTATTCACCAACCGGACCGTCTGCAGCGCAGCAAGCATAAATCCCTCCTTACCGAAATTGCCGCCCACCTCCTTTACCGGGTATGTGCCCCCGCCCACTTTTTTTCAATTTATAAAGTTCGGGCCCACATCGGCATTGCCGGCAATGAAGCAGCCGATGCCGCTGCCAAGACGGCGGCCACTTTTGATGACCGTGCTGACAATGCTGCCACGAACGCTGCTGCTCTTGGTATCTCATTGTTTGATGACGAGCGGCATGCATCCCCCCCACCTCGGTGCCAACTGGGTTCAACACATGCTCCCAGGTAAACCCACCGAAGACGGGGAACCTACTATCACCCACCAATCTGTTGACACCCTTAAGCTGCAGGTTAAAAAGCAAGCTGTGCGGGTCTATCAGAACCGCATCCTTTCCAGGAACACCTCCGGCAGCAAAACGCTGCAACGGCTCCATCGCCTGCAGCGCTCCGGCCGCGGCATCCTCAAACAATCAGTGGGTGCATTGTGGTCCAAATACATCTCTCACAACTTACGTTGCCATGCCCTCCGCCTGCGCTTCACTCCTGGCATGACACGCCCACCCTGCCCCCTTTGTGCAGATCACCCCCCAAACACTCTAGCGCATGCCCTTGGTAACTGCCAACACCCCAACACGCATGCCGGTATCTGTGCACGCCATGGCCACGCTGTGAACTCTATTGCTGAAACTATCCGTGCACATGTTAATTGTGCACTCCATGAAGATGCAGAAGGCCACCATAGGACACCCAGGCTCCCCGCTGATATCCTCCCCCCCGGACCCCAAGATTCCAAGCCAGATATTGCAGCCGTCACGGGTATGCCCCCTGGATCTATCCCTGATGCCGACAAGTCCACAAGTAAGGTCACCTTGCTCCTGTTTGACTGGTTTCATACCTATGACAGTAACTTGCTTGCCCGCCAAGCAGAAAAAGCCACCCAACATCATGCCCTCGCCCAACGCCTACAAGGATTCTGGCCACAAGCCAAGGTTTGTGAGCTCGCACAAGGCATGTCCCATTCTGGTCTGCTCCCTGGCAATTTCCTGGAAAACCTGCAAGATTTTGGCGTCCCTGCCTCGGCTGCCTTAAAACTTATACCCCGCTTACTGCGAGACACTCTCATTCGTAACAAACGCCTCATGACCATGCGCACGACACTTCACAATGCCGCTGACAACACGCCAGCCCCCCACCCATCGCCCCCACTTCCACACCCACCTCAATTCCCCGCTCCTAACCCGCAACCCTACCCTACGCCTGCAGCGCATGCTACAGGCTCCCCTCCCCCCGCCAGCCCCAGGCGCAGACGACCCGCGCCTTCCCAAGACACCGCTCCAAGAACCAGGCGCAGACTACCAGCGCCGGCTCAAGACCATGCTCAACCAACCCGCCGCAGGCGGGCCACCACAGCCTCCAGCACCGCCGCCACTGCCGCCGCAGCATCCAGCCAGCCACGACCCAGGCCACACAAGCGCAAGCGCCCAGAACCTAGCCACTCAGCACGAAAAAGGGGCAGGGGTGGACCACCTCCCTACTGGGAGCCCCCTTGATTACACACCGTGGTCTGCCTCTGGGGATAGGGCCCTTTCCGCCCACCTCATATACGCGTTTGCCTCTGTATGAGTGGGTCATTGGGGGGTTACTAGGGTCACCGATTCCTCCTTTCGGTGCAACTGTGTAGCGGTACACTTTGTACTGGTCGAACTAAGTCACTCCTTGTCGAGTTTTCTTCTTCTTCTTCTTACGGACCTTTTGAAGCAAGAATAAGTTTCCGTGACCTTATGATAGCCAGCTGGGCAGCCAAAACACGAACGCAAGGCTTGCAGTGTTTGAGTCAGAGTTACCAGTGACAGGATACTGACTCATAGGTACGCAGCAACATGAAAGGACAGTTCAAGGGCAGGTTGCAAGGCACGTGCAAGGGTCTTCGGGTCACGGTTACAGTTGGATGCAGCCAACTTGGCCTTTTATTGAATACCAACCATGCACCCCGCGTCAAGGCCGGTATGTAGGGTTCAGGAAGGAAGGGCAGCTACGTCCAGACCTTAACGGTCCCATCTACGGAGGAAGTGAGAAGGCAATCCCCTGTGGGGTGCATCGCCATGCTGCAGACTACGTCAGAGTGAGCCTGCACGGGGCAACATCCATGAGGCCTTGCCTTGGTGTTAGCCGGCGGCAAAGCTTGCACAAGGGAAAGGTCCTGCCCCTTACTTGCAGCTTCTGCGACTGTAGGAATAGCTTGCCGCTGCCATTTGCCTTTTACAGACATGCGGTCTGTGTGAAAGCCACGTGCACGTGGGAGCATGGTGCTGACCTGAACCTTGACATGATGTCTGTAAACGGCGATCCTGCTTTATTAGACCCCAAGAAGAAGAACCCAGGGAACACGTGCCTCCTCCCAGCTCTTGATAAACCCACGCTTTGTAGCTGCTGCAAGACCACCTATGAGAGAGCCCACCTCCATCCGGTCCAATCTCACCTGGAAGGAGTCTACCACATCTCCCTCCACCAGCTCCCAGTAAAACACCTGGCCATCTTCGCTGCTGCCCACCACATAGCCGTCGCTGGGAGTGAAGCAGCAGTCCATTTTGAAGGAAGTGTGCTTGTGCCCTACATAGCAAGGGACTCAAAATCACCCTTTGACAAGTAGTCTGAAGTTCGGGCAGGTCAAAGTCGTCTACACCGTCTACTGCCCCAGGTCTCATGTGAAACAGCAATCATCAATCAAAATCAACTGGCCACCAACCCATGCAGCAGCCCTCAGTTGGAGCACGACTTTCAAAGTCTTCCGCTTGTCTTCGCTACTAGGTGTGGAAACCTGAAGAACTGTTGTGCTACCCACGGCAGCACTAGCAGGACTGTGACACCAGCAAGGGGCTACCTACCTCGATATTCTTGGAGCAGCACCCCATCTGCCCTGTCCAGGAGCCGCATGCAGCCGTCGGTGCAGGCCGCCAGCAGGCAGTTCCCATCCCGGGACACAGCACAGCAGGTGACCGGCGCGTGTAGCTCGTCCACAAAGACCCGCCCGATGCGCACGTCAAAGCGCCGGACGCTGCCATCCACGCTGGCCGCCACAACCTCGGCCCTGGAGAAGCAATGCAGGGGCTGCTTAGCGTTTAGAAGGCACACGCTGCTGCTGCGACTGGTGTTACTTCTACTGGTGCTACCACCAGCAGGACTGGCACTGAGAATGTGTGTCGCTTTTCTCTGATGCACAACAGCCTTTAAGTAATTCTCTGATAATTTCGAAGTTCCTGGCTGTCTGTTTATAGTGGAACAGTAGGGAGGCCAGACTCACAACTGAGACGGCACAACGCACCATGTGCCACTCTCTGTCGATAGACACAAACAACCCCCCACCGGCTGACACGCACCTCTCTGTAATGACCACGCTGGTAACGCTGTCCCGGAAGGCCTTGACCACTTGGATAGGATCAATCGACCGCGACCGGCAGTCCCATAGCTTGATGCACTGGTCGTAGCCAGCGCTGCCCAGGACGTCACAGTTAGGACTGTAGCCCAGCTGCAAGGGCAAGCGGGTCACGCCAAGGTTATGACATGGGAAGCCAGGCCCCACGAGGTCCCGACACCCAGGCCTTTGAACACCCAGGTTGAACACCATGCCAGCCAGCTTGGTCCTGAAACTTTTGCCGATCACACTTTGGTACGTTTCACCGGCTGGTAAGATAGAGCCACAGTCCAGGAGGTAGTGCAACAAGTTCCTTCACAAACGGGAGTGTCTGCTGACCAGCAAGCACCCTACTCCACATACCCCGTTGACGATGGCATCGTGACCCCTAAACTTGCGGATGGTATTGCCTGTGGAGACGTCCCACAGAAAGATCTGGCGGTCGCCTCCGCATGAGGCAAACCTGCAGCGACAGGTGCCGGCGTCGACTTGCAGCACCTTGCAGGCCACGCCGACACTTTAGCTCAGCAAGGACAGTTTTCTAAAGCAGACACATAGCCTCATCTTGATCTCGGTTATGATCCCAATGACTATGGCTCAAAACTTGACGCTGGGGAGCACAGGCTGCAAATGTAACTCACTTGCTGTTATCTGCCACTACTGCCACATCCCTCACATCATAGCCGTGCCCAGTGTAAGTCTTGATAGGCACGCCACGATGCGGGTTCCACAGGCGGATGGTGCGGTCCTGCACATGATGGCAGACTTACATAGCTCACACCTCCACGCGCTCTCTTCTTAAGTGCAGATAGGAACCAGGGCACCAGACGCACTCTGGCTCAACTCCTCTTCGCATCCGGCTTACTACGCACCTTCCCACAGGATAAGCAGTAGGTTCCCTGGCTGTTGAACCTAACTGCAAGGACAGGACCATCGTGGCCCTTGAGAACAGCGTGCTCCTTGGTGGGGAGGTGCTCTGAAGGGGCAGCAAGTCCTGGCGGAGCAGCAGGACCAAAGGGCTGCATCCAGAGCTACGATCGGCCCATGCGGCCCTGGGTCAGAGTGGAAACGACTTCACAGGCAAGAGCGGTAGTCTTCCCTTGTAATCATGGCCTCATCACCTCAGACCTGCCGTCGCTATCGGAACAGCCGATTAAGCAATGAGACAATACCAATAGAACATCAACCCTTGGTTGGGCTTTTGTACAAGCATGGAAGGGCATGCTTTGGGCGTGCTGCCACGTATGCAGTCAAGGTGAACAGCCTTGTTTGTCGAACATGACACTATGTTGATTGAGCAATCGATCGTACTGGTCTTGTTTCCTTGGGTTGCATGACGCGCCAACGGTGGCAGTATGATGACCCGTTGCTTGTTGGCTTGCTGCATCATCCTTAGTTGTGCCTTGTTGGATTCGAGCAGGGCTACTTCTCCCAGTTCCGTTCGTTCACTGCTGAATGGCCAGAAGCAGTCCAGCAAGCAGCTGCAGGAGGTGCTACAGCACTACCTTAGTAATGAGGAACTAGAGGCCTACCTGCGAGACTATGTAAGCCGCTGCAGTAATATAGCCCGGCTTGACTCTGCCGGGAAGAGCGTGGAGGGCAGGGAGTTGTGGGTGCTTGAGATTAGCGACAAGGCTGGCCAGGAGGAGGCGGAGCCTAACGTCAAGTTCGTGGGAAACGTGCACGGTGACGAGCCTACCGGCAGGTGCGGCTTATGTGATCTTTCAGCTCTTGCAACAGGGCTGCTAAGCTGCTCTGGGAGACAGGCTTGTGCTATGCTTGCGCTTGAGTGCAAACTGGTGTGGCCGGCCTGTCCTGCTGTGGGGAATTCCAACACCGCAACCCTGCTACACAGCGAAATTCAGGGACTGCGCTGAGTACCTGGAGAGAAGATGCTGGGCAGAGCATGAGTCACTGTGTACACCTCTAAGTTGGAGTTACTATTGACCCTTACAACGGGGCCTTTTGTTTGTGTTCAGGGTGCTGTCACTGGCCCTGGCAGAATGGCTGTGTGCTAACTACAAGACCCACAGCCAGGCACAGAGAATTGTTAATGACCTCCACCTGTATATCATGCCGAGCATGAACCCTGATGGCTTTGTGGCTAAGAGCCGAGAGAACAAGTGAGTATGCAGGTCCACAAGCTGCAGTCAGATTTAGCGCTGGTTAGGAAGGGGCGTCAATGTGGGCCTTGAGGCTGGGTACCACATGGTGCAGCACACGCCCAAGAAGCAATTTGGGAAAGGCAGACGCTCTGCTCATGTCTCTACCACTGTGTTGCTGGACAGCTAGCTGTGTTGCGATTGGTGCGGCATGCTCATATGCAGCCTTGCATGCATTGAGAAGAACGCCAGCATAGACGCTGCTTTCCTAGTTGGTGTCTGGACAATCCGCCTCCACCCTCCAGCATGTGGCCCTGCCTTGGGCTGGTGCTGCAGGCACGACAAGGACTTGAACCGCAACTTCCCGGACCGATACAGCAGGCGCGGCATGCAGCCCACTGGCAAGGAGGAACCGGAGACAGCGGCCTTGATGGACTGGACGCTGAAGACCGGGTTCGTAGCCGCGGCATCTTTTCACGAGGTGGGTGACTCATTTGATCTGGTGGGCAGGCCTTGGAGGGCGGGTATGTCTAGCGTGTGTGCGTTAAAAGGGTTGCTTGAGTTGTGGTGGCTAGTCAGGGCTACTTCACTTTGCCTCCATAGCCGTGCTGCATGCCATGTTAGCAGGGCATGCGGCAGGTTGCGAGTCAACATCTTCACGAGGTGTGTTTGCGCTGCTACTGGCTGCAGGGGGCTGTGCTGGCAAACTACCCTTGGGATGGGACTCCCAATCGCACCACAGAGTATTGGGCCTGCCCGGATGATGCTACATTCAAGCACCTGGCCAGGACTTATGCCAGTGCGCACCGTACAATGGCCAAGTCGCAGGTGCGCCACCGACAGCCAGAGCAGGGAAGATGCTGTTGATTGTGGGCTCCCCTGCATTGGTTGGTTGGTATCTACCGGCTGGGCTTGGAAGGAGGCCTAGACCTGATCTTTTCATGCGTGGCCGTTCCGTAGGAGTTCAAGGACGGCATCACCAATGGGGCCGCGTGGTACCCAATCTATGGCAGCATGCAGGTGAGAAGCGTGCGCAGCAGTGACTGGCTGTGAGCAGGGAGACTGCAGAGAAGTTGGTGACAAGCTCCTTTCGCCCGTATTACAATTCCTGCAGCAATATAGGCAAGAACTCTAGGGGTAACTGTGTTGAACCAATATTTTCCTTTGACAGGCCCCAGCTGAAAGGTTGACTCCAGCCTGATTTGGGCAGGCACTGCGCGCCACAGAGTAGTCTCTGCTTAGGCAGCAGCGACGCCACATCCAGAAAGCTTGTGAAGGGCATATGACCTCCATGCGCCCTGCTCCTTGGGCTTCCGTCTTTCAGGATTGGAACTACATTGTGGGCAAGTGCCTGGAGCTAACGCTGGAGCTGAGTGACAACAAGTGGCCCCCAGAGATGGGGCTGGCTGCTTTGTGGGAGGACAACCGCCAGGCGCTGCTGGACTTTGCGGTGACTGCAGCGCTGGGCGGGTAAGGCCATGCCCTGGGCCCGATGCGCCCTCTCCTTGTTGTAATCAAGCTTAGGGTGACAGCTTACCTCAGGTAGGCATTGCTGCCATGGAGTGTCCCTAGTATTGGGCCAATCAACTCCGTCCATCTTGGGTTGTGGTTGGAGCAGTGAGCATTGCTCATGTATAACCTACCAGGTGAGTGTGGGCTGACCTAGGACGGCTGGACTCCGTGCAGGCTGCGGGGGACGGTCAAAGGCCAGACAGCCAAGCTGAGAGCTGGGAAAGGCCAGGAGGTCCAGCCCATCGTGGCAGATATCACGGGTGAGCCACTCTGCTGCCATTTGCAGTCGTCCACTCACTGTGTTGTCTGCTTTGAAAGCGGTGTGCTGCATTCTACCTACTGCAGCAGCACTGCGACTTCCATGGCATCAAACTGCAAAGCGAAGGTGGACAAGGCATGGCTGGTTGTCTCGGGTGTGTGCCGAGTGGGCTCCCTGCCTGGCTGCTGCAGTGGCGGGCATAGACTTCACGGTTAGCTCACGCCAGCGCTTTGGCGACTTCTACCGGCCTTTGGCACCCGGCCAGTATGGCATCCTTGTGAGCAGCGACGGCTACCTGCCGTTCTCCACCAATATCACCGTGCCAGCGGACGGCTCAGGGGCAGTGCTCGACGTAATTCTGCAGCAGTCAGTAGGGGCCGGCAGTGACATGGATGCTGACGTGGCAGGGCCTAGCACAGGCGGCAGCGACGAGCAGCAAAGCGGTACCGACAGTTTGAGTGGTGGGCTGTTAGATGCAGCAGGCGGTGGCGGCGTGAAAGGCAGCAGCAGCAGCAGCAACAGTGAGGCTCAGTGGAGGGCCTCTCGTTGGGTTGGCACGGCGGGTGTGCGGAATGGGCTGCAGGGGACAAATGGCCTGGTCCTGGTGGTTGCGGGTGCATTGGTGCTACAAGCGCTGTGGGTGGTGCAGCATAGGTTGCGCTGGAGGTTACAACTAGGCAGCAGGTCAAGAGGGGAGTGACCCTAGGGAGTCGTGGGTTAACGTGTTTTGTTGCCAATAGTGCCCTGGGAAGGTCCAGCGGAGAAAGATCCACAGCTTGAAAGCGGCTATCAGCCTTGTCCTGCTTCTGTTGAGTGCACAAGCGTGTGACACTGCCGAATGTTACATCTTCTCCAGGATACTCTCGTTCCATATCGAGGGCAGTGGATGGCAAGCTCTCCATGGCTGACCACTCAATGAAGCCTTTCCCAACCAAGCTTGTGGGCTTTTCAGTCTTCCAGCCAGCCTGCGGACAATAATGCCTGCAGCATCACACTGACAGCAGCCTCAGCCACCCAGCTCACAGCAACATGCGCAGCGCTTGTGGTGTTTGGGGGTTGCGCTCGGCAATACCTTCATTATGCACGGCTTGCCATTCATGCTGTGCAAGGTCTTAACTGTGAGGCCTCGGTGTAAAGGCAAAATAAGAGTCCAATGCTAATCCTAGTAAAAACATTGAGCCTACCTCCTTGGCATTGTTAACCTTCTGGAAGGCCTCGGTCAACAGCTTCCTGCAATGAGCCAAACATTGCCCTAAGTATCTCCTTGGGGCGGCATTAGGAGTGACTAAGCTTGTTTTTGGAGAGGTAAACTGGTTAGACCCTCAGATGTCGTACAAATATCATACCTCGATTCCTGCACTGACAGACTGGACAACTCACTGCTGAACAGCTCCGGCTGCCTCTGTGCCACTACGCGACAGAAACAGAACAAGCTGCAGAATGCCATACCCCAAGGATGCAACCCCACCTCCGGCTATGCCTCCAGCAGTTGGTCACACAAGACTGGCAAGGGCGCAACCGCCCTGAAGCCAAGCACCTGCCTGTCCCCTGGGTGGGCATCGGCAACACAGGCGCTTTCCCAGGGTTCCTACATCTGCAGGCCTCCGCAGCATACCAATTGGGTAGTGCACTTGTCATTGGCTTACCTGCATCGCTCCTGGCCATGCGGCCCCCAGGCTGCTGTTGCCCCCAGCAGTTGAGCCATCTTGTCAGAGTGCAGACCTGCTAATGCTGCCCTTGCTTGCTTCTGGGTGATCTGCATTTATTCACACATTGGAATTGAGAGAAAACCGAATTTAACGTTCACTGGGGTTAACACTGCAAAGCAAGACAGACTTGTAGCTTCCATGGTCGGTTAAATGGATGTTGACATCGGTGCAGCTGTAACTCCAAAGCCGTACCTCGAACCCCTTACCCCCGTCACTCCCATACTCAAGCACCTAACTTGGGTCATGGTCACAATCCAAACGATTATGCACCAGCAGCAGTTACCAGTCGCAAGTTCTCCTCAGTCTTATTTTAGGAACCAGGAGGTTGAAAGCCTGCCTTTATTTTCCTCGCTCGTGCTAGGTTGGACATACCTCGCTATTGCTAGGCAACCCCGTAAGGAAGAGCAGGAGCTTATGGCACTGCTCCAGGTCCAGCGCCTGTGGGTGCTGCTGGGAAGCCAAGCGCCAGGCCTGGATGGCATGCACCTTGGCAAGCGTCGCCAGCGTCTTATCTACTGAAGCGGCAGGAGGCGGCTGCCCCGCTCCGCAAGACGATGACGGGGCTCCGGCTGCATGCGAAGCGGGCGCAGCGGCCGCACCACCGGCGCCCTTGCCGCGTGGGGCCTGTTTCGCTGCCGCCCTGGCTGCTGCAGCCTCACTTCGCGCCGCCTGAGCTGCAGCCCTGGCTGCTGTCGCCTCAGCCTGTGCAGCCCGCTCCCCTGCCCTGGCTTCCTCAGCCTCACGGCGTGCTGTGCCTTCCGCCTGCATGGCTGCCGCAGCTTCACTCCTGGCAACCTCCTCAGCATGTCTTGCAGCTGCAGCCTCCTGCCTTGCCAGCAGCACTGCTTCCCTGGCGGCCTCCCTTTTCTCACGCTCAGCTTATGTGCCTCCCAGGCAGCGGCTTGCGCCGCCTTGGATGCCAGCAGCTGTCCCCTAAGCATGTCGATCTTGGCGAGGAGCACATCCTCAGCCCGCCTTGCTGCCTTGGTTTCCTGCTCAGCTGCAACCAGCCCATCTCCAGCTAATACAAGCTCCCGCTGTAGTCGCTCGGCTTCTGCCCTGAGCGTTGCTGCTGCGTGGCGCTGGGCGACGGCTTCCTGGTGTGCCTCTCTTGCGATGTCCCCCAGGAAGCTTCCAATGACTGCAGCCTCCCGCTCTGATAGTGTAAGATCTCGCTCAGTTGCCAGTGCCACCCTGCGGGCCTCCGCCTCTCTGCGGCTGAGCTCCTGGATCACGTCACAGATGCTGGGCAGGTTGTGAGGCGCCGACAGCACAGATCCGTCGATGGTGCCAGCCGGCGCTGCTAGAGGGTGCTGCTGGTGCTGCTGCTGCAGCTTGCAGGGCCTCTTGTGTGAGAGAGGTACAAGTGGCGAGGGTGTGGTGAGGTTTGGCTGTCTCTCAGTGGCTGTACGCCTGGTGGGAGGGGAGGCATGTGGGTCATCACTGCAGCAGCCTGTCAAGTCGACAACCTGATCTTCCTGGGGCTGCGCTGCCTCAGCAGCAGCACCGCTGCTGTGGCTGTCGCAATCAGCTGCTACTCTGGGGAGCTGCTGCTTGCTCTCAACAGCGACTGGGCCGCCTGCCTTTCTAACAATATCCCAAGCAGGGCTGCCATTCAGCTTACCATCTAGCGGCCGCCTGGCTGGTGCCGCTGCCTTTCGGCGGAGCTGCTCACTGCCTGCTGCTGAGTCTCCCTCGCCAAATGTGTCAACAATTGCCTCCTCTGCGCTTGCCACATCGATCTGTACTGCCCCTGCTGCAGCTGCATGGATGTCCTGTAACGTGCGTGCCCCCGGCGGCTCCTTGAAAACAACCTTTCGCCGTTTGGTGGCTTTCTCTGGCTGCTGGGGTCTAAGCTTCTTTACTGCTCTCGCCGATTTGGCCTTTGCCAGCGGTTGCTCTGGCAGGCCACCAAGCGGCTCACTCTCATCCTCGCGCTGCACGCATCAGGCAGTAACTAGTTGGGCATGGCTTCAGAGCTTCGACGTTCCACCCAGGGGGTAGTTGTGTTTGTCCAATGAAATTTAAAGCAGTTGTATTGGTGTACCTTGCGGATATTTAGAATCTTATCCGCCATTCTATTCCAGCCCTCGACCTGGACCTCGACCTCGAGTTTAGCCTGCTGTCAGTGCTGTGGCCTGCATGCATGCTGCCAACCCAGTCAGTCTCGGAGCTCCTGAGGGGGCTGTGCTATACAAGCGCCAATTGTCTCGGCAGCTCATGCGGGACTCACTTCATGATGGTGGCGATCAGCAAGCAAGCAGCATAAACCCCTTAGGCCAATTGTCAGAATAAAATATGTGATAAAACTGGGGTGGATAAGATATACACGAGTGTGAGGTTCGACAAGGCCCCCTGACTCTTGCGATTGACGCTTGAATACGTATGCTGCGCCTGCTGGAACCTTTGCAGGGCGCAAGACGCCAGGACCTGCTCACAACTTCAAGAAGACTGAGCACTGCCAATCCCAAACTTCGCTTCAACTGCAACTACATGTGGCACCACTTCGCTTTCCAAAACCCAATTGTTACCAACCTCTCTTTGCCCTCAGCCAGGACACAGCTGGTTAGCAGTGCTAGCAGAACGACATGGTTCTCAAACATAGCAAGCAATCTCGTTTTTGAAACGGGCTGGGAAAGATAGTCACAAGAAGTATCTAGAGGCAAGGTGCATGTTAGCTTTGCAGCCAAAGCCAGCGACCCTGGATTACCCCTTGACAGTGGGGAGCGAGCCGACAGAGAAATTACTAAATCCAACTAAAAGACAAGCTGTGTAACCGGACCAACACATATATGTCGTTATTTCCATATAAAAAATAGCAGTACCCCTCGCCCACACCCTCAGCGACACAAACCAACACACAGAGGAAATGGCTCTGACTGCAGCAGACGTTGCATCAGGCTACTTGCGCTTCAAGCCAACCAAGAAAACCTCTTTACTTTCACTCCGAGTTGCTTTGGGTCGGTGCCAGGCGACCTTTGCAAAATCTCGTCGAAGCTCTTGTGCAAACTCCTGTGTGCCGGAGCCCTGCACATCAAACACACAGGTGGGGATGCCAGCTCGCAAGGAGACCACCCACTAACTGTTGCAGCGGAAATGACCACCAATACCTCTCCTAGGCTCCTGCAGGCAAGGCTACAGACACTTGTATACACGATATACCCAGGCTCGCGGGCCAACAACGCCAGCCTAAAGCCACCAGCCGAGGCTGCACCCACCTGCAGCAGCTTCATGACCAGGCTGCCCCCCGGCTTGAGCACGCCCCTGCTGAAAGGCAGGTTAGGGTCTGCTGCCTCTGCAGCCTCGCCCCCGGTAGCTACGGTCCAGGCACAGCGGGCCAGCTCCAGGCTCTTGTAGGCGTCAACCACCGAGTTGCCATGCGTCCAGTGACACATGTCACTCAGCACCGCATCCAGGCCCTGCAAACACGATGAGCTGGGAAATCGCCTGGGAATGCTGGAACGCCAGCATGCAGTTGCGGGCATGTCACCCAAGGCCTTCCCACGAATTGGGCCCAGCAAAACTAACCTTGGCAACTATGCCTTTGCGAGAGCAGGCCTCTTTCAGGCAGATCCATGATCTGCACAGCCTGATGCAGGTCCCATGTGATGAGAAAACATCTATACCTTGTCCTACAGAATGTTGGGGTCACCTGGGGACAGTGCTGCAGCCAAAAGTCTGCTTCCAAGTTTCTTGCATCCGCATGCACAATCATGACACGGTCGTCACAGTATTTATCGGGCTTCTTTGTTTCCTGCAACACACCAGCAAAATCCTGCTTTCTTTGCACCACCGGCGCCAGCTTGGCAAAATGCCTACAAGGTGCACCTGCCAAGAAGGCCACACCACTAAGGGTTGCAGACCAATGCCCTTGCCTGCCTGCAAGCCTACCTGTCGGATCACAGAACACCGCCTGCAGGTGCTGCACCCAAAAACGCACTACAGCTCACAGCTCACCTGTATGTCAACGCCTATAACCAGCCCGCCCCGGCTGGGTGGCCCCAGTGATTTGCACGCCACTTGCAGCCACGCGCCCGGGTGGCACCCCAGGTCCAGGACTCGGCCGCCAGGCGGGATAATTTTGTGCTTCTCCTGTATCTCTAGGAGCTTGAAAGCGCTGCGTGCTACGTAGCCTTGTGCCTGCGACCGACCAGGCTGCGTGTTGTTCTGCTACTAATGTTCCACAGAGGACTCAGTAGCTCTGCTATAGCAGCGTCAGCCCAGTGCAAGTGTCATGCATTTATCATGCACCTTGGCTTGCTTGAAGTACACGTCCTGAAGCACCCTGCTGCCCACTTTGTTCCCCACTTGATTCGCCATGTCATGAAGTTGGCCCGTGCTACGTCATGGAACACAGGTGGCTACGATGGTGGTAAGCAGTACCAACCAACCCACTTAAAATCACTGCCATCTCACCAGCAGAACACCAGCAAGGTGCCATCTGGTGCGCCTTGGCGGGAAGCCTTCAGAGCCCTTGCGCCCTTCCCGGACTTCAACGCCCGAGCAGAACAGCCGCACCGCGTCTGCCCACCTCAGACCACCCGGCTGGCAGCGCCACATTACGTGCGGGTCCCATTCATAGATCCATGCAGCCCCGCATGGTGTGTGAATGAAACAGGGCATAGCAAGGGCGAGGAGCGCGGCCACCGTTGTATCTCCCGGCCAGGACATGACAGTGGCTGGATACGAGGAGGACTCGTCCACCCCGTCAAAAAGAATGGGCAACAAGTATACCAAGGACGGCCAGCTGCTGAGCGGCATTTGGCGGTGCGTATAGAGGCCTGGCCTCCTTAAAACCTCCTGTGGTGGCCCCTGTAGGTATGCAAGTTGGGCCACCTCCAGCAGGGCAGTGTTCAACTGCTAGCACCTGCCTGTCCTGGGCAATACCCACCTGGCCGTGTACATCTGCAAGCTACCAAGCCTCCCGCTTGTTTTATACAGGAACTGGGGGACAGCCTTGGTTGTAGCCGTGCCAGTGCTGCTCATTCTGGCCATACTAGCCCTCCTG
This sequence comes from Parachlorella kessleri, assembly GCA_001598975.1. Classification (NCBI taxonomy): domain Eukaryota; kingdom Viridiplantae; phylum Chlorophyta; class Trebouxiophyceae; order Chlorellales; family Chlorellaceae; genus Parachlorella; species Parachlorella kessleri. The sequence continues at coordinate 26,508 of BBXU01000999.1, read as the reverse complement.
CCTCGCGGCGGTGACTCGGCCCTCGATTTCAGCCGCGCTACAGAGCCGCTCGGCCGCGTCGGCGGCGCCCTCAAACACAAGCAGTCGGCGGCAGCAGCAGCGGAAGAGAAGTTTGCCATAGTGGTTGACGCCGGCTCCACCGGCAGCCGCGTGCACATCTTCAAGTTCCTAGTCGTGGACGGGGCGCTAGAACTCCAGTTTGACAAGTTTGAGCAGCTGCGGCCGGGGCTGAGCTCCTACGCCGAGGACCCGCCAGCAGCAGCAGCCTCCCTCAAGCCGCTCCTAGACCTTGCGCTGGAGACTGTGCCGCAGCCGCTGCAGGCCAGCACCCACGTGATGGTGGGTGCTACTGCCGGGCTCCGGCTGTTGCCTGATGGCAAAGCGGACATCATTCTGGGGGAGGTGCGCAAGTGGCTGCGGGCGGGCTACCCGTTTGCGTTTGAGGATGGCGATGTCAAGATCCTGAGCGGCGTGGACGAGGGCGCGTTTGCCTGGCTGACGCTGAACTACCTGCTGGGCAACCTGGGCAAGAAGGAGCACGAGACCGTCGCCTCCATCGACCTGGGTGAGTACCTGCGCCAAGGCTGACTTAAAAGAAGTGTTAGGGGCAGTAGATCTTCCTCCTCGCTCATGTGGGCCTGCACAGTAAACATCCAGGATAGCAACACAAGGCGGCCTCTTGGGAGGCCTGGATGGATGTGTTGGGTGCCGGCAATGGTGCAATGGCACATGCAGGTCGCAGGGAGGCAGGGCTGTGCTCAGTAGTAGTATGAATGGTGGGCTGACTGCTGGCTCCGGTGTGTATTTTGTGCAGGTGGTGGCAGCGTGCAGGAGGCGTTTGCGATGACGGATGAGGAGGCCAAGGAAGCCCCCGACGCCTCGTATGTCACCCAGCTCAAGGGCGGCGGCCGCGCATACTCGGTGTATGTCTATAGGTACGCTCCGCTGGTGCTCGCCTTATGTTGTGGCTGCAGCACAAAGTAAGCTGGCGGGCAGGCGCGTGGGGAGGCACCTGGTTAAAGTGGATGTGCGCGGAGCAGAGGGTAGAGAAAGCTATTATGCACGGGGTTGCTGTGCATTGGCGGCGAAGGGCAGCCATGCGGCATGGTGAGCTCTGCAGGCACGGCATACTGCTGCAGGCCTAGTGCGTCGATATCCCCGTTTCGCGTCCCCACAAGGCTTGGTTGCGTGCTGCTGCAGCTACCTGGGGTACGGGCTGATGGCCGGTCGCGCCGCTGTGCTGAGCGAGGCCAAGGAGGAGCACCCCTGCGTGCCCACCGGCTACTCAGGTAAGCTCACCCCAGCTACATGGGGACTGATCGACTGGCTGGGCTATGTGCGTGTGATGCGTGTCCAGGTGGAAATCATCCCCTGAGCCCCTAGTAGCTTCAGCATCCAGGAGCAAGGCAGATTAGCTGTTGGGGTTTGTTGAAGACAGAAGTGTAGGCTCTAAAAAGGAGAGACAGCTGGTTTTGGAGTGTTGTTGACAGGCTTGGCGCCCGCCATGCAAATGGATCTGGCATGCAGGGGAGTATGAGTACGGGGGCAAGAAGTATAGCATGGTTGGGCACTCGGAGGCACCCTCCCACGACAAGTGCTCAGCCACAGTGCTGTCGGCCCTCAAGCACGCGACCGAGTGCGGCGCGCCCAAGCTGCAGTGTACCTTCAACGGCGCCTGGGGCGGCAACCGCGTGCCGGATGTGTTCTATGTGTCCTCCTACTTCTGGGACCGGGCCACTGATGCAGGTAAGCCGAGTGTCCCTGCTGGGATTTTAGCACAGTGCACAGTGAGTTGTTTGGGCCAAGTCTGGCTGGTAGAGGCGACGAAGGGGTGAAGTGCGGGCGAACCGCAAGGGGCTGTGTATTAATGGCCCTCGGTGAGTGGTGGGTGCAATGTGTTATGCAAGGCTACTGGGGGGTGAATGGTGATACTTTGGCTGGCTAGGTGCCAAATCCTTGCCGACCCTTGCTTATCGCGGTCCCCGCTAGAGTTTACCTATCACCCGCCTGCCACCCGGGGCTATGCTTGCCATCTGCTGCCCCAGGGCGATGATGGACAAGATGCCACGCATCTGGTCGCCGCATATCCTCTATTTGCTATGTGTGCATGTAATGTCTGCATCCGTGTGCTCGCTGCTCGCTGCTGCAGGGCTGGTGACCCAGGAAGATGCCATCCAGCAGCAGCTGACCCCCAAGCACTTTGCGGACATGGCCAGGCAGGTGTGCCCCGCCAAGCTGGAGGAGCTGGCCACAACATTCCCCAAGGTGAGTGGCTGACGCGGGTCAGCGGCACAGCAGTGGTACTGCGGTGGGTGGAACTCGTCATGGTAGGGTGTAGTGCGTGTATGTGTTGCGAGATTGGGCTTTGAGGAGTGTGGTGTGGGTGGGGGGGTGGGGGGAAGGGGGCTTCACATGATGTCAATAAGGCCTCAGTGGGGACCTGCAGCTGACCTAGTCACTTAAGCCAGGGATTCTGCTGGTGCAAATCGCTACAAGATACGTGTCTGCCCCGGCGGCGCGTGCTGAGTCATTCTACTGGGGTCCCAACGTGAGCAGCATGCGCCTCATTGGGGTGCACGGTGGTTGCCTGACTGCAGGTGCAAGAGATCCACCGGCCCTTCTTCTGCCTGGACCTCTCGTATGCCCACACACTGCTGACAGAGGGCTTTGACATCCCTGAGACCACCACCATCACGCTCGTGAAGAAGGTAAGCTGGTCGCCTCCGCCAGCTGCGCTTGTGGTGGCTTGGGGGGAGAGAGGGAGGGGTTTGCCTCACTGCTCGACAACAAGTTGCAGGTTACCAGGCCTGGTTTTGGCCAAGTTTGGAGGGTTTTGGCATGGGCTTGCCTGCAGCGGAACTGTGAGTCGTGTCTGACCACAGGGTGAGTTTTGTAAGGGAGAACTCAAAGGGCCCCACCTGCTGAGCTGCGGGTAGCTGGTTTGCAGCCTGGACTGTAAGGGCGGCCCAGAAGTCGGGTGAGATTCAATGTGTGCCCCCCACTATAATCTCCTGCTGCAGGTCCAGTACAAGGGGGAGCAGGTGGAGGCGGCATGGCCCCTGGGCGCTGCCATCAACCTCCTAGGCTAGCTCGCCGCCTTTATACTGTATTGTTTCTTCTCCAAAGCTTGAGATGACTAATCCCGTGGGAATCCTTACACCTGTTGCAGCTGCCGATCTTTATTTATATTTGGTGTCCTTTGTCGTGAGGTGGAGATGCAATAACGGCACCCTTGACGCAGCCAATATAACACTTTCAAGCTAGGCAAGGCAGTGTGTGGACAACTAAATAGAAATGGTGGTCAAACCAAGGTCAGAACGCCTAGTACGCTGTAGCAATGGGACAAATGGCATATGGAGAGGTACAGAGATGAAATGCTGGAGGGAAGAGTGGTTTGCACTTTACAATGACACCTAACCTTCGTCTAAGGCATCGCAAAACCCGCCACACACATATGGACGCTGGAGGCTCATAGTGTACCAGCACACAACTGCATGCTATCTAATGATGAGTGCAATGCCCTCAGAGCAAAAGCAACACTGCAAGTACAACCGGCATGCATTCCGGCGAGTCACAGCCGTGCCCCTGCTTACAGGTGTCTCCCCTATACCCGACTGTGACCATCAACGGTGCTGCCATTCTTCAAGGGCTCCTTCTCCTCGTAGCTCACCCCATTCTCGATGGCTGCTGCGGCAGTCTTGGCCTGCTGCGCCCGGAAGCCCACTATCTTTGTGTGGCTGTACATGCAGAAACCGATCATGGCCAGCGCGCAGCCAATAGACATCTTCACCGTGAATTCCTTGCCCTCGCCTGCATCCATCATCATCAGCCAATGCTTGGCAGCGTGTCATTCAACACACTGTTGGAGATTTCGGGGGGTTCGATTTTGTGCTAGTGTGTCACGCGACTGCCTGTAGTCATTACAAATGCGCTGTATGCGGTACGCACTGCCCGCCCCTGCCACTACTTGCTACTGCCAAACAGCCAGTGTAGCCCTTTACATGCACCTTTCCTCATCCTGGGGTCTTGTCCAACAGCATCTTTCGCGGCTGCCAGGACACTCATGGTCCCTGACCCAACAGCCGGACAATGGCTGACCAAAGAGCCGAACAGGGGCCGGTTCGTGCAGCTACGCCTGGCTGCCAGCCGCAGCCCTCCCCTGCATGCTCTGCCCAGTGCTCGCCGCCCCGCTCCATAACTTACCCAAGAACATGGCTGACAGCACAAGCAGCCCCACGATCTTGACCTCCCCCAGCACTGTCGTCGTCACCGCCGAGGTCTTCTTGATCATGAGGGAGTGGACCATGTTGTAGGCCAGCGCGTTGATGCTCGTCACCACCATGATGCCCCACACCCCCTGTGTGTGGTTCCGGTAGTACGCCGCAAACTTATGCTTCTGCAGAAGGGCAGCATGAGGGCAGCAGTCCGTAAGCATCCCGGATGATGTGGGCAACTTATGAACTCTTTCTTGGTGCTATCCGGAAAACCTCGGAATAAATGGTAACTGGCAGCAACTGGAGTTAAGTCCCCCGGACCCCTGCAAGCTACTCTGATGTGCCACGTCAGTCATGAAGCTCGTGGCAAGGTTCCAGAAGTGCATGACCACTACCCGGCAACACGAGGACACATTGCGCCTGGGCGTCCACGCCCCCCTGCGCAAGCAGCACCTGCTGCTCAGCTCAGAGCACCTGCCAGTGCCCAGAGAGCCGCGGCACAGCCAAGCACCCACCTCATAGATGAGGGTAAAGGGCAGCAGACACAGCAGCGACACTGGGGCCGTGTAGAAGGTCAGCTTCACCACATCCAGCTTCTCTGATAGGACCTTGCCGGAGAATGTCATCATGGCGCCGTTGCTGAAAGTGGCAGCGAGGCAGCAGGCGATGGCGTAGGGCTTGCCAGTGACCGTGCCCTGCCACACCGCCAGCATCACGCCCAGCACCAGAACGATCAGCGACAGCGCTTCCGCGTGGCTGGGCTGCCGGTTCTCGACCACGATGGCTAGAACGCAGGTAACCACAGGGATGGACGACCTGCATAAGCAACCAGCGGCTGTCTGTGCACGACTGGCTTGCCATCTGGCAGCGGCTGAGGGCAAGGCTGCAAGAGCACAGGACCACAGTGTAGGTGACACACAATCAAGCGATAGCTGAAATTTGTATTGATCTCCAGCCCACCAGCATCCTAAAAGCAGGCCAGGCCGTACCTGATGATCTGATTGAGGGATAGCGAGATATCCAGCAGGCTGACGTTGTTCAAGGCGATGTTGAGCGCGAGGAACATCCCAATGTATACCACCCCCTTCCACTGCCTCTCCAAAGTGTGCCTATGCACTTTGATTGACTCCCGCATGGCAATGGGGGCCAAGGCGCAGAAGCTAAAGAGCATATGGGTGCTGGTCAGCAGGAAGGGGAAGCGGAACCCTGCACAGCGGGTGGAGGGGACGTACACATGTCGATTGCCCATCATTGCCCACCTGGTATGGAAAACCTATTCCGAACAGTTGCAAGAGAACCAGGCTATCCATGCATGGCTGCCTGATGGCTCAGAGCCTGTCTTACCATATACACCGAGTGCCCACTGCAGCCAGGGTACATGACAAGCTTGTCAGCTTTGTCAGCAGCTAACTAAGAGCAGTGCAGCGAGCAGCACCTCTCCCGTACCTTGTTCAGCATATTTAGGCTGCTGTTAAGCCCCAGGTATGCAGCTATGAGTACAAGGAACCCTGCCAGCGAGGGGGCCTGTCCGGACATTTTTGCTCGTGCCTCTTGCGAGGCGCCCTAGCAGGACAGGTGTTCCTTGGGGTGGTAACCTAGCAACGGCCAACAACACAACACAGCTTGGAAGAAGTCAAGTTGGCAGGCTGGGCACTACCACTTGCGTGCTGGCCTATGGATCCGCAGGATCCTCCCTCCTTTTACGGGAGTGAAGACGCCCCTTCGACTAACAAGGCCGATTGCACTTTTCTTTCCATCCAGGGGAGCTAGCCAAGGTTGGTTGCGGAGGAGGGGCGCCTGAATCCTTCCCGCCTAAAACACCGCGGTCGTCAACCGCAGCTGCCGCACTCTTGTACCTGCAATCGAATGGAGAGCTTTTGGGGCTTGTTACTTGGATATACACAATCCGATATACCCGCTCTTTTCTCTCCAATATGTTGCATACAGGCCACAGGGCAACATGCACAACGCACTTGCGCGTTGCCCGAGTGCAAATCGCAGCCTTGGAGCCTTTGACTGCACACAATCGACCAATCTGTTGAAGTGTCAGTCGGTGCTTGTGGTTAGCAGCCAGTGTCACAACAGGTCCACATGGGATGCATAACTCGGTGGCCAAGCAATGCTGTAGCACAGCACCAGTGCAGCAGAAAAGGCTGACGTGCGTGCAAGCTTCCCAGGCACAGATACAGGGCCAGGCCCCCAAGTGCAAGCAAGCCAACCCTTTGCCTGGGCAAGCGCAACAAGCGCACAGTCTTAACATAAGCTTACTACTGCTGATTACTACACAGCGCACTCACTGCCACACAACAGTTCTTATAGAAAACACCTATGCATATCAACACACCCCTCGTCCCCATTGCTGGCCACCGCTTCAGCTTGCAAGAAGAGATGCATGACCCTGGGGGAGGCGGTGCGTGTGCTGCTGCTCTCCTCGCCGGCTGCCTCTTCCACAAGCCTTGCCAGCCTTGCTGCACGATCTTTGACTAAGGCCTGTGCATGATAGGAAAACACACTGTCACCCCTCCTGAACAAGACTGGCATGTACACACAGACAAACCAAAGCCGACTTTGGTTGCGTGTACTCTACCCGCCTCGAGTTAGGCATGCACTATCCACGGTCATGTACTGGCCGTCAACATGGTCACAGACCACATATGGGCGTAAACCCCATGGATCCACTGCTCACCTCATCCACTTGAAGCTTTTCTAGTCTGGCCTGGAGGGCTGCCTGCTCTGCTTGCAGTCCTTCCCAAGCAGCTTGCAGCCTGCTGGCCAAACGCCTGCAAAGACGTTGGGGACACCATGCGCACCTGACTCGCTTTGGCTACAGCCCTGGACGCTGCAGCCTCGGTCTTCATGCTGCATATGCCATCTCAGGGCGACATACTTGAAATGAGCAGGCGGGCATTGCAAAGGCTGCAGTCCGCCACAATCTTAGACAATGCTTGCCTGGTCATCCAGGGGTGCTCTAGCGCTTGTGCAGCAGTAACACGTTTCCAAGGCTGCCTCTGAAGGAGCTTGTCCAGCAGATCCAGGCAATCAGGCGTCAGCTGCAAAGGCACCGGCATTGCATGGAGGCTGTAGCGGTCAGACATTCCATCCATGCCCAGTAGGGCTGCTAGCAGCGCTTCAAGGCATAGCTTGCACAGACATGCACGCGGTGCATGCTTGCATCCTCCCAGGCAGTAATAGCACTGGTATCCAGCTGCTGCACTCATTTGCTCGACAGCTGCTGTAGTCGTATGCTGGATAGCTGTAGCACTTGCCTTGGATAACACCAACTCCAGACCGGGCATGTCACGCCAGGAGCGCTTCAACATCTGCTGCTCCCTGTAACACAGCGCGCAAAGCAGGGCGAACAGGCGCAGCCAAGCTTACTTACACAGCACAAGTTAGGAACAGCCGGAGCTACCGCGTGAGGGTAAGATTACAGCTGCCAGTGCACTGTAGCTTGCAACAGTATTCAAGGTAAACTGAACACGCAAGGATCTCCTGACAACTCCTTAACGCCCTGTCACTGTCACTGTCTGCAGGCACTCACAGGACTTGCCCTGCCATCTTATGGGGGCTTTTGCTTGGGTCGCATTGGTAGGGGAACTGGCCCAGCAGCTGAGTCGCAAGCCAGATGCCGCAGGCCCAGACATCCACAGGAACTGCATACACAGGTTGGACTGGCGCTCAGTTTGCAGAAGGAGAGGCAGCGACCTTGGCTGCATTGCAGTCAAACCACCCCATGGACCGCACCTGCAGTGGCATGCCTCAGCGCAATGCAGGGACGACCTCCAATTACGGTGATGGCATGGTTGTGGTACTAGCCCCACATACCTGGGTCAAAGTCGTACCCACACTGCAGGCTTTGGATCAGTTCTGGCGCCATGTAGGCCGGTGTGCTGCAAGTGCATCACACCACCTTGCATGGTGAGTTTGACGCTAATTAAGACGGCATAGTTGAGATGCTGGTTGCAAGGACTTTGAAACTAATTGGAGCAACGGGACCTGTGTCGAGGATCAGGTATGCGCTCACAGGCGCTCTCGCTGCATCACAGCAGTGACTGCTAATGCAGCGCACCAATTGGCAAGCTTCTCGAGGCTGCACCACGTGCGTCCTTCCTGTCCTGAATCTCGAGCCTGCTCTGGACCTGCTTACCCGAGGTGCAAGTCTGCATGGGCATGGGACTCCTGTCCCCAGGCCACAGCAAACTGGAAGTCACAGAGCAGTAGGCGAGGCGGGCTGCTCGTGTTGCTGGCATGGTAGAGAAGCGTGTTCTCCAGCTTTATATCCCTGGACATCAAAGGCATGGTTTGTTAATGAGTTGTTGTGGTCCTGACCCAGCTGGTAGCAGAGACGCGGTGGAAAGCGGGATGGCCTAGGAACCAATGGCCCCTCTTTCACAGCCGCGGCATGCAAAGGTGTGGCAGCCAAGGGCGGGGGCCCGCCCGCAGTCAGTGTAGCTGACGTTGCTGGACACAGCAGGAGCTGGAGTGGCCAACCTTTGTGCAGCAAGAGTAGCATACCTGTGCACAATATGCCTGGCGTGCAGGAACGCCACTGCTGACATCAGTTGCTGCAGCGGTACAGAAGCGCGAGGTCAGCCAGGGGACACCAGGCCTGCCACGCATAGCGTGCTGCGCAAACAGCGGCGGCTGCATGCTATTTTTCCATGACCATGCTCAAATGTTTGAGCAAACAGGGTATACAACTTGAGTTGCTCCAGTGCCAGGCTCACCTTGAACATGAATCGTGCCACCTCCTCGGGAACACACGGCTCCTGCCGGCGCATGCTCAGGGCAGCACGCGACTCCACATAATCATACAGCGTGCCCCCGGCCGCATACTCCAGGACCAAAGCCGCATGTGTGGGGGTCAGCAGGACCTCCCGCAGCTGGCACACCCCCACATGGCCCGCTGCACTCACTCCTTGAACCTGCAGAGGGCGGGCCAAGGAGGGGGGGGGGAGGTGTCAGTATGGGAGTCGTTTGGGTCGTGGTGAGGAGGTGTGGGTAGGACTTCCATGGGGCGCCACCACTGTACAGTATGGCAGTAGCAGCTGAGCTTGACCTGGGACTTGCTTGTGTGTACGAGGCGGCTTCCCGTATGCCTCGTATGCCTCGTCAACTACGCTCGTTATGGTGTCGCCCCAGCCTGAGGCATTGGGTAGCGCACCATTAGCTTCTATCCGTCATGCTGCGCCATCCTCTTGAGCAGGCTACCAGAGTTGGCGTGGCTCACCATGATCTCATTTTGCAGCATTCCTGCTAGCCTGGTGGGCAATGGACGCTCCATCATCTTCAGGACATACAGATGCCTATTCTTGACGTACCTGCAAAGCATGAGCTGATAGCATTAATCTTGAGGCTGAGCAGCAAACTGCCAGCTGGTTTTATGCTGCACATGCTCCCATCAGTTGCATATATGGGAGCACTGAAAGAGGTAACGAAGCGTACCATTGCAGCGTACAGGAGTCTTGTGACTGGGCGGTCTTGCCAGCACTGCCTGATGTCTGCCTTTGGCGACGCACCTGCACAGCCACGCCTGCCCGCTGCTGCCCTTGCCCAGCATGATGAGGGGCTGGTACAGGCTCTCTACCCCGAAGGCTGTGGGTAGCCAGCGCTGGCGGGCGCTGGCAGCAGCACCGATGGCTGCACCATGCGGGGGTTGCATGGCAGGCCCCTGATGCATGTCGGCTGGGTCCTTGTATGAGGAGGCCTTGGGCGAGTCATTGCCTCCAGAGTCGCCTATCAGAGGACCTCCAAGGGTTGTTGGCTTGGTGAGGCAGCAACCCACTGCAAGGAGCACGGAGCAGCTGTGCCCAGGCCCTAGGGAGCCACCCTTCCATACCTGCCAGCAGAGCTCTAAATATTCCTTCCCACACGAGGGGCAACATGGGAGTTTGTGGATCGCTTACTGTGCTAGGTGAGAAGCCAGGGCCGTAAGGCTGGGTAATGCGACGAGGTACACTGCCTCAGGCCTTGGAAGTCTCTCAGGGGCCAGAATTATTTGTAAGTGTAAAAGCTGTGACTCTCTTGGACCACATGGCCAGCATCTCAGGTTTTCATTGGTTGTAAACCCTTCCGGCAGGTCTTAGAATGTCCAGTTGCGCAGTCTCTTCTGGGCAAAAACTCCCAGCAGTTGAAGATCTTAACACAACCCCAGTGCAGCATGCTGTCACCACTGGTGTTCTGGTGGCTTACATGTAGAGGGAGGGCCTCATGGGCTGGGAATCCAATCCTGGAATCCCCAAGGTCTCAACTGACACAAGCTGCACTGGGCGCTGGCATGGGAAAGTGTAACTTTTCATGGCCCGATGGCCCAGCTAGGGCCCCTCCGAGAGAGGGCCACCTCCCTATACACCCTCTGCAAAGAACGAACGGTGGCTGAGCAGCAGCGATGGCTGCAATCTGACAAGTCCAACCTTAAGCTACATGCCAAGGGCTTGAAGGAAGCTTTGGACATCCAGAACCAAGCAGTAGAGGCTCAGCAGCTCAGAGTAACAAGTTTGGCGAATCAAAACCTCAGCCCATCGACGGTGCACGCTGGCTTTAACGTGATCAGGGCCCGGCTCACCAGTGAAGGCAAAGCTTGGGCGACTGATGACCTGCGGGCGGAGAAAGACCGCCTGACGAAAGCTCTCAACCAGCTTGCTATTGATATTGCGGCCGCCAAAGCTGAGATTAAGAGCCAGCGCCGTGCAGAAGAAGTTGAGATATGGGAGACCCAGCTGGTGGCTCTGCAGGTGCGCAGCCCCCGTCGCAACAGCCCTTGCCTCGGTGTGCACCCTGCAGGTGTGTGAGAGCCGACCTTGCTGGCGCTGCGCATACGTTGCGGTATTGGCAGAAGCACACCACTGAGAGGGGGGAATGGGTGTCACCTGGTGGGGCTTTGTGAGGCTGTTGTAGGAGCAGGACTTGCATTCAGTGTGTAGCAGCTCCCTGCCCCGTTGCACCCCTGGCCAGGCGCCTTGGTGTCTCAAGCTGGCCTGCGGTTGTGTGTTGCAGGACACGCTACGCGTGTACAAGCAGGAAATCAACATCATAGAGGTGGAGCTGTTGGGGCGGGAGCAGCAAGAGCGAATAGAGGCAGATCGTGTGGCGGCAGAGGCCAGCGGTGTGGCTCAGCTGCAGCGGCTGCAGGAGCAGGCGCTCCAGACGCGCGTGCGCTTCAACCGTGCCAAGCAGCGCTACCACTTCCCGCCGCCGTTTGGGTACAAGTGAGCAGCCCCTGCGGGATTTGCAAATGCATGCGCATCATTTGCGATGGAGCGCATGACTACTGCGCCACGGATGTGGGTTTTGTCTCCTATGCCAAGCTATCACGCCGTAGGGTCAGGTGGCTGCTGTTTGGCAAATGTATGCGATATAGACAGCAGGCTGCTTTCGAAGTGGCGTACTATATCGACTTGCCGGTTGCTTGATCGCCTAGCTCTGCGCTGCATGCAGCATCACCTTTGGAGGCGGCGGCATTTATGGCGCACTGAAGGACATCACTCTTAGCGAGATCCATGGCAATGTCTCCATCACTGCGGAGGTCATCGCTGGGCCCCCAACTAGCATGGCGGGCAGGGGCTCAGGCACTGGTGGCGCCCAACATCAAGCTGCAGCAAGCACGCCCCGAGCTCGGCTGGTAATCCAGTTTGGGGTTGCTCAGTCCGCCATCGGCAACCTAGGTGCCTCCGGCAGCAGTGGCAGCAGTAGTACCGATAGGGCAACACCACCGCGTGTTCCACAGCAGCAGCAGCAGCAGCAGCAGCATCCCCCGCCCGTGGCACCAGGCAACGTGCAGCGGAGAGAAGTGTCGGGCTCAGCTACCGCAGCTGCCATTGCCGACGGCGGCAGGGCAGCTGCAGTTGGAGTGGTGGGAAGGAGGGACAGCAGCGGGGCAGAGTCTGGCAGGGGCCCGACAAGTCTATCACGGCTGTCAGGCAGCAGCAGGGCGGCGTCAGCAAGCCTGACGCCTTCCAGCAGCCCCATGCGGCCGCTAGGGCCCCTCTCTAATGGCATGTTAGCTGCCAGCAGCGCGGGCTCAGCTGGCCAGCTGCAGGCAGGTGCGGCAGTGCCTGATGGTGGCGGTGGGATGCCGTCCCCAACCATGACGCCGCAGCGGAAGCAGTCCAAAGCCAAGGCCATGGCTGTGCGCTTCCTGAACAAGCTTGGCAGCAAGAAGGACAAGTACCAGAGGAAGGAGCAGCCGCAGCTGCAGGTGAGGTGGTGCCGGCTTGTGTAGGGAGCAATGCCCCAGGCAATTGGTTATCAGCCTAGGGTCCTGCGGGCGGTAAGTATGTTCTTGGTCCCAGTGTCCTTTTGTGTGCAACTGCACTACCATTTGAAGCCAATGCTTTTGAATGTCCGAATGCACTGCTGCATGCTAATCCACCACACTACCGTGAGATTTTCCTAGAGTTTGTGATGCAAGTACTAGCTAAAAAGGCTGGGTTCATTCATGGGGGCGTGAAACAGTAAGCTTTATATGAGTATCAGCTTAAACAGGTGGATGCCTGTGTGGTTGCAGCCACTCCAGCCTTCCGACTCTGATGTGGGGGCGAAGCGCACCCTGGCTAGCAAGCTGCTGCACCGCCGCACGACCAGCCGTGTTGAGCAGCCGGGCAGCCCCAAGGTGGAGCGAGGCCTGGGGTCCTCGGTGGACATGAGTGTGGGCGGGTCGCACCGTGCGTCTGGGTGAGTTGCGGCGACATCAAATCCTGCAGATGGAAAGCCCTGCGGTGGTAGGATACGTGACAACTGTAAGCCACAGGATTGGTGGGCTGACAGTGCGGGGTACCATGGGGTGCCAGCAGTGTGAGGTGGTGCTGCTGTGCCATCCTCTGTGGCAAGGCACTGGCTGCTCCAGCCGGGGAGTCTGAGGCTGAGGGCATGTTGCTGCGTTTGCATGGGCAGGCCCTTCGGTGCATGGCCCGACAAGGGAACAGTTGATGTGCGGGCAGGGCAGCAGGGGTTGGTGCCTAACAAAACCGCTGGCTGGCTGATCCAGCCCCTGGCTCCGTAAACCCTTCTTCGTGGGCATCAAGCCTGGCCAGACAGGGCGGCTAGAACCCTCAGGAGCACACACCCTGCTGAGCACCCACCCATGTGCGCCTGTGCAGCTTTGGGCTCCTGGGTGGCATCCCCTCGCAGCAGGACACCGAGAGCCTGGGCACGCCCTCGGAGGACTTGATAGAAGAAGAGCTGGCGGCAGAGGCGGCAGAAGAGCGGCAGCGTGAGCCTGGCAGCAGCCCTGGGCACCTGCTGGCCTCTGCCTCACACCCGTCCATGGAGCGGCTGTCGTCGCCGGGGCTGACGCGGGAGGCCCTGGAGTTTGCAGCGAACCAGCAGGAGGAGGATGGCAGCAGCAGCACGCTGTCAAGCAGCAGCGACGACGAAGGCGGCGGCGGCCGCGCCGGCAGCAGCGGCTTTGGGGTGGGCGCGGGCGGCGCGGGCGAGCCGCAGCTGGCGCCGGGGTTGGAGCGTGGCGCATGGCTCAGGAACCGCGGCAGCAGCGGCGCTGAGGCTGCCAGCACTTGGGGCGGGGAGTCGGAGAGCGCGGCCGGAGCCAGTGATGTTGGCCTGGACGATGGGGTGAGTGAGGCCTGTGCTTGTGGCTGTGTGGCAGGTCGTGATGTTACTATCGTTGGTGATGCAGGGCAGCTGTTAACCACTCCAGTGGTTGCTAACCATCGGCTCATGTGGCAAATGTGGCTGAATTTTGACCGAGGTGGCCCTGGTGAGGACGTTGAGGCTGCCATGATAGTGAGGTTGGCACGTTTGGTTGACAACAAGCAGCAAGGCGTTGCTTGGTACTGTTCCTTAAGCTGCTTCACGTGAACAAAATTTCCCTGTGAGGCTTCACGCCTTACTGCTTTCTGCAGGACGCTATTGCAGCAGCCCCAGCCAGCATGGGCCGACAGGGAGTGCACGTTGTAGGGCGTGTGAACGGCTTCGGGCTGATCGGGGAACGTGGCAGCAAGGTGCCCAACCTCAGTCTGGTACAGGGAGACGTGGAGGGACACGTTTTTGTGCGCTTCGTGTATGAATACACCAAGTAAGTCCACAGCCTGGCTGGCTGGGGTGGTGGTGAGGTGCTGGCTAAACCCTTGGTTGGCACGTTGGATGTGGCAGCGATTATTGAATATGTTATTGATGGGGAGCTGCAGACACAATGTGATTACTTATCATACGTACCCCTTGGATTGAGGATGACCTTGCATTGAGACTGTCTGTGGTTCCCATTGCCAGTGTACTGTCGGTCTGCTGTTGCAAACGCACTCATCGTGCATTAGCACCTGTGTGTGGTAATGCTGCAATGAGTGATTAGCTGACATGGCCTTAGGTAGTCAGGGTGTAGACGTAGGCCTTACCCTCCGTTGTCGCGCCTCCTCATACTCCCTTGCAGGCTAGGCGGCTGGCAGCCCGGCGAGAAGCCTGTCTTTGATGTGCAGCACCTCAAGACCCGGCTCAAAGGCAGCAATGTTCCCATGCCAGACGCGCTCATAAAGACCATTCTTCGCATGGCCATCCCCGGGCTCATACAGCGGAAGCTGCTGGGGGCGGTGCCTCGGGAGCTGGGCTCCTACCTGCTGGCAGGTTCGATACTGCGGACGGAATATGTTGTTGGCAGCTTAGGAGCGGTGTGGGGTTGCTGTATGGGGAGCTTGTTGGAGTGCTAGGTGGCTGTCCCGCTGTGGCTTCTTGCGAGCTCACCCATTTTGATATCATCCTCCCGAGCACCTGTTATATGCCAGGGGCATTTATTCTGGACTTCGCGCTGTACCCAGCCGGCGCTTCAGCTACTTGCCGATGCTTTGACCTGATACCTGTGCATGCTGAGCTACTTGCAGCTGGGCAGGGCTTCCATGCAACCGCTGACGTGGCGCTTGTGGCAGCGCCACTCAGCGTGCTGGACGCCGACCTGTCATTTGAGGTGCGAGGCCCGGCCAAGTCGGCCGCCGAGGCCAGGAAGCAGCAGCAGAAGTATGCCGCAGCCAAGGAGGCGCGGCGGCTGCTAGGTGAGGCCTGCCTTGTGTGTGACCAGTGGGGACGAGTTTCATGACAGCAAAGGCGCTTGGGTCTTAAACTTCGAGCGGATGTCTGATACTTGCGGCTGGTCTCCGACAAGCAATCTGCGATGTACCATGCAAGATGGCTGCTTGCTGCTTGGAGGCACACCATGCAGGTTTTTCAATGCTTCGGCTTAGGCACACCATGCCTCCTGTCTTGTTGCTGCTGGTTGACTTGTTCCGCTTGGCAAGGCAGCCTATTTTACACTCATAGTCCTGCTTGCCTGCCTGACAGGGCTGAGCCTCCCACAAGCCCAGATCCTGGCTGAGCTGTTTCGGCCCAAGTCGGGTGTGCTGGAGCTGCCCCACGCTGTCAGCATCTTCCAGCTCATAGCGCTCCAGCGTGCCTTTGACCGCCAGCCAGAGCTCTACTCTCAGCTCTGTCAGGTAGGAGGGCCAGGCTCCGGATAAGGGTGCCATCAACTCTATTCTTTGGCAAAGCAGCATGCTTACCTGGCAACCCCTTGGTGCACCTGTTGGTCAAGGTTACCATGGCTGTAACCCGCTGAAGGGTTGCGCATCTGGCACATAACCCACATGTCTTTGTTGAGGCGGCTTCCCTGGCAGGCGCTCAACACCGGCTACCAGCTGCTTGCGGACCGTGTCGGGCACGACGTGGGGGACTTCACCTTCCGCGCTTTCATGGATGGGCCTGTCAGTAAACTGCGGCGAAAGCCCTCACGGATCAGGTGGTCCGAGTTTCTGGGGCTAGTCTGCTGCTTGGACGCATGGGTGGCGCGCTTGGGACGTATGGCACAAAGGCGCCGCAAGCTAAGCCTAGGCATGCCTGTCCTGCTGCTCCAGGAGCTGAGCTTTGATATAAACTACTTGGGGGTGGCTGCCCGCATGTCCAACCTTTGTGCAAGACCTTTGTGTGAAATACAGCTGCCTTCAGCCTTCAGCTGGCTGGCAGATGCACCAGCCATTCAGAATTGCCCGCTCGCTTTCCGTGTGTGCCCTGCCTGCAGGGTGATCATGCACGACATGGCGCTGCCACTGAACCTGGATGGGCTGCTGAATGCTGTGCGGGACTACACCCAGCGAGCCCTGGAGGAGCTGCTCATCAAGGGCCCCCAGGCCAACCCCCGCGACAACCCCGAGGCTCAGGAGGTATGCAGCGGTTGTTGGTATCCGGGCTGTAACCCCGAATCAAGGGTTTGTATCTGGGCGCTGGATGCTCGAGGTGTATCTTACTGGGGACCCTCCTGCGTAAAAGGCACCAAGGCAGTCTCTGTGAGAGGGACACCAGAGCAGACTTTGTTAGGAGCTGTTACATGTGGCTCATTGTCTGCCTGTATAGCTGGCTGAGCCTCTGGGGGAGTGGCTGGCAAATAGGTAGGGAAGCTGATGTATGGGCCTCTTGCAGTGTTTGTAATACTTCCAAGCCTGTATCCGCCATATAGCTCACAGTTCGCACTACCTGCCACCCATGCTAATATAGCTCACTGTTGTCAGCAGTGCGGTGGTTTCCTGCGCCAGCTCTTGATGCTTGTAATAGATGACCTATGTACAACATCCTGACTGTCATACACAGCTTGGTAAACGTACTATGATCCTCCCGGGCCTGGTGCAGGGCGAGACGCCGCTGGATGAACAGCTGGAGATACTCCACGCCTGGCACGCCTGGATGCTCCAGGAGCTGTCGCACTTCAAGTCCAAGTTCCAGGGGGCTGGCGGCACGCTGCTGGGGGCGGCCAGCTCGCGTGGCTTCTCTGGAGGTGGGCCGCCTGTTGTGCTGGCTGCCTATGGTGGCTAGAACTGGATCCCGCTGACCCCTTGCAAGAAGGGTCAGCGGGCGTGTGGTGCGCTTTGCAGCGTTGCGGGGTTTAGCTGCTGGCTTGAGTGAAAAAATTGGCAGTGAGGTGCACTGAAGCCGCAGTATGGCGTTTTCCTGACGCACTGGGCAGACCTACTGTTATATGACCTCCTTACTGTGCCTTTGTCATACTAGTCTGCTCAGCACTTGTGGGGTGGCATCTGCTCACCCTTGGCCTGGGCCGGGCTGACATTTGCCAAGGCGCACATCGTGCTTGCAGGCGTGGAGAACGCTTTCTACGAGGGGCCCCTGCGGTTACGCATGCCGGTCAACATGCAGCTGGATGCCGACGGGGCCTTCTCCTTTGAGGTGCCGCTGCCCAGCCCCGAAGGCGCCATCGGAGAGGTAGGAGTAAGGCCATGCAAGGATGGCCACTGGGCTGCTTCGTGATCGTGGCGCTGGGATGGACAGCAATTCTGTGGGCTTCCGTAAGTGAGACTGCAGCCACGTCGTGCCGTGGGGACTGCAAACGCCTGGTTGGGTGGCAAAGGGGTAGCACAGCATTGATGCTCATGTATGCAACCTGGTCCTGGAGTGGGTCCAATGCCTTGCCTCATTTGCCTCTCACCTGCAGTTTGTGGACGCCCTCAAGTCGCGGCTGGTGCCGGCGCACTTGAGGCCGCCGCTGGGCGCCCTCAACTGGATCCCGCCCACCGACGACTCAGAAGTTGACGGCCAGATGGTAGCACGCATGGAGCAGGCCCTGGCGATGATCCAGGATGTGCTGGAAGTGCTGCGCGCCAAGATTGCAGAGCAGGGCGCCGAGGCCTTGGTGAGTGCCTTTCGCAGCAGTGCCCGGGGGGTTGGTGGTTGAGCATGGTGAGCAGGGACCTGACTGCAGGGATTGTTATTTGTGCGGCGGTCAAGGTGATGACTAGGATGGAGGCCTCCTGGTGGACGGCTAACATGGGTACCGTGTCCTTGCAGTGTCCAACAATGCACTTGCCAACCACGGTGCTGAGGAAGAAGCCAGTATATGTCATGCCCAGGAGCTTCCTCTGGCTTTTGTTACTCTTGTTACTCTTTGTTACTGGAGTGATGAACAGGGTTGCGGAGCAGCGTGTGTCTTGCCTTGATGCACCCTCAGATACATAGAGTCTGCCCCTCTAGTGCAGGACTCGGACCCAGTCATCGCCCTTATGCAGCCACGGACCGCAGTCGGGGACAGGCTGGGGCGCTTCATTGTTAACCGGCTCAGGGTGCACGTGCGGCTGGATGAGCGGCGGATATCGGAGATCTTGCAGGTGAAGGGGGTGGCTGCACAACCTGCTTGCCACTGGCCGCCGCTGGTGCTGTGCTGCTGCTAGTCCTGGATGTGGATTTGCCTTGGCGGGGGCCTGTGTCTTATATTTCAGCAGGGGCACAAAGCAGAGTCATATTAAGCTCGAGCATTGCAAAGGAGTAGCAAGGGACGATGAGGATGCCGCTCTGTCCGCCTTATTTGCAGGGCATTGACCAGCGGAGCATGGGCAGCGGCTTCCTGACCACGGCAGGGCGCATCCTAGGGCACCTGGGCGACGTCATGACCCTAGCCTTCACGCCGGCAGCGCCCAGCGGTGTGTGGCCGGTTGTATGGTTGTGTGTGAACAGCGCTTAGCCTTGTGTAGGCCCCGCATGACCTTGGCCATTTTGCACCACTGAATTGGTTGGAATGGTTGTTGGGTCAGGCTGGGAGTAGGCCCGTGTTACTCTCCCTTGCCCACACAGGGAGGCAGGTCCTAGGTGTTCACGGGGCCCATGCATGCACGCTCCCTACCCTGGTTGCAGGCCCTGGCTCCCTCCCAGCAGCAGCGCCAGACCGGCCACAGCAGTACCTGCTGCAGTTTGAGTCCAGCGACATCAGCCGGCTGCGGGCGGACGTGCAGAGCCTGGGCTTCCAGAGCCTGATCACCCCCGGCAAGGCGGTGCGGCTGGTGCACGCCACCATCAGGGCCTTCCTGCTGGCCTTCAAGGTGCGCGGGGGCCAACAGCTGGGTGGTTTTGCACATGCGGGTCATGTGCCGAGCGAGTTGGTTGGAGATGTTCGCCTGGAGATGAAGCACTTTCAAGCTGCACAGCATAAAATGGCAGGGGACATGCGCGGCTCTGTAAGTGGCGGAGGAGGCTGGGGTTGGGAAGTGCCCCCTGCTACCTGCTCAAACCCTGGCTGCGTGAACAGGAAGCGGTTGCACCATAGTGGGACATCAATGACAGCAGCCCCATATGATCGCAAGCGTTAAGTTACAGCCTGAACAGCTTGTTACCCCCTCATAGCTAGGCTGCTTGCTGCCGTTGGGTGCAGCGCATGGCAGCCAGCCACCCCCAGCTGCGGGCCCTGGACGAGAAGTTCATGAGCTGGTACCAGCACATGACGCGGGAGTCGCTAGATGTCTCGCTCTGCCTGGACCTCAAAGGCTCTGTGCAGGTAGGTGTGCTTGCTACCTCCAGAGCCGAAATTTTTCACATTCCTGCTTGGCCAGGGTGTGGTGGTGTTGGCTTGTGCTGGGTGCTACATTGCCTTGTGTCCTAGGGACACATAGAATGCATAGGCTGGTTAAAGTAAAGGGCGAATGCTGAAGCTTGGGTGCAGTGCATTCTGCCGGGGATTTGCTTTCCGACGCACACTCGTCTGCAAGCCAAGCTGTGAGCTGCCTGGTCGCAGGGCGGCAACTGCGTGGTAACCTTGAGCGGCACAGCCGACGAGGCGCTGCTGCGCGAGACGTCCCCGCTGGTGGCTATCAACGACCTGGAGCTGGTGTCCGCGGCTGTAGCCATGTTTGGAGGGCCAGGCGCAGCAGGTGGTGGAGGTAGCGTTCTGTGCGCTAAGAGCGGCAAGTGAGGTGGCTGGAGCGCCACCACTTGTCAAGGCTTGCCGTGCCACACCCAAGTGCCGCTTCGGTATCCTACAGACTCCAAAGACACAGATGTGCGGCTGTCGCGTGGGTGGTGGCAGTTGGGGACAGTTTTGCTTTGTGCAGGGTTGTTGCTGGGCTCGGATCCTACCTAGAATCTCTGCATGTGCACTACACTTTTATCTTGTACTTCCTTTTGATACTTCTCTCCTTGTTCAAGTCTATTTCAGCTTATATATTCTCGCCTGCTAGTTGTTTGATATTCACTGCTTGCTTCTGCCAAGGTCAGAGTCATGTTGACGATGCACACAACTCTGGGTTGCCCGTCCGTCTCACAAAGTTATCGTTGTAAACAACGACAAGCTGCCTTTCTATCCTGCCCCGCTTCGCGACATCATCGACGCCCATCTCGCTTGCAGCATCTCAAGTGAGCGTTTCTGAATACAGAGAGCTTGCGCCCTGAGGTGGCCTTGAACGCTTGGATAGAATTGGCAACCCAACCGGCGTATGAGTTACATGCAAAAGCCTTCCCTTACATAGTTATGGGGGGTTGCTTGCAGGCCAGTTGCAGCAGGAAGTAATGACATTGAGAGCCAGGACCTGGAAGCAGAGCTGGAGGCCTTCATGAGGCGGCAGGCAGAGATTGAAAGTGGTAAGATATGCGTTGTCAAAACCAGTCTGTGAACGCACTGGTGCCTGTAGGATGCTGTGGGCTTGATGTACCTGATGCAAAAGGCTCCTGTCCTGCCCTCTTATGTCATGCTGCACGTTTCCCCGTCGCTGCAGGGGTTGCCACCCGCAAGGTTGAGCCTGGCAAGGTGCTGGGTGCCGACGAGATTAGTGAGGAGGTACGCACGGGCGCTTCCCACAAGCAGCCACATTGTTGCCCCGGCTTCCTTAGTTTGGGAGTGACACCTGCTGCTGCCAGCGGGTTGTGCGATCAGCTTCTTGGCAGTCGGTGTGCAGACACAGTTGACACATGAACCTGCCACCTGTTCCCCATTTCTGGCTAGCTCGCAGCAAGCCCATCATGCGGCCTGCACACCTGTGTACGCCTTACCATTGCCAAGCTGTTGCCAAGATGCCTGGCTGGCTGGGCGCTTCTGGCCTAGCATGCGCGTGGCACCCACAGGGGTCGACTTGTGTCTCGCCACAGGAGGCCAAGGAGTATTGCCGAGAGGTTGTTAAGGTGCTGCGCACGCTGAAGGAGCGGCGAGACATGGGGCTGAACGAGGTGCGGCTGACGGTGGCCATCGAGGACCCGCGAGCCCGGGAGAGGCGGCTCATGGGCATGGAGGTGGGTGCTCGCGCTCTGCTTGAGGACGACGGACATAGCTACTGGGGCCCCCGAAGTCCCGGGGGCCCAGGTTGGAGTCCTTCTTGGCACCAGGCTAAAGTTTGAGGTGCCGGGCCAATCGCGTCTTTGATGCATGTATCCCATGGCTTGTAAGGAGGTCTTGTGGGAAAGTGGGCAGCGGGCACGCTCTGTGTCTGCCTCTCCGGTTGTAATATCATCAAGCAGGGCGGTGCTTCGCCATGTGGAGTGACAGTGAGAGGTAGGAAAGCACCTGCTGGTCACAGCCCCTGCACCACTTTCCCCGACCCCGTGAGTGCACCCCAGCTCTCTTAGTATTTCGAGCTCCGCTCGTTGCTGCTTACAAATATGGGCTGCAGCAGCAAGGTGGCCCGGGGTGTAAGGGGATGGAGTGACTTCGTGGGCCGGCTGTGCTTATCTGGGCGTTGCGGTTACTGCTGCAGGACAGCAGCGGGGTGTCGCGCGACGAGATGGCTGCTGCGTTGCTTGAGGTGGCGGAGGGGCGGGTGCCCACAGACCGCATCGCTCTGCGAGAGCTTTGCCGGGAGATGTCGGCCTGGCCGTTCCTGGACAAGGATGCGCCCACCGGCGACACCGGTGCGGGATTGCTTGCTGCCTGGGAGGCAACGAGCGGTTGAAGAAAAGGGCCTCATTAGCTGGTCTTGCCCTGACACAGCGGTGCGGCGGAGGTTGTAGGGGAAGGTGGTTGCCTTTTCACGGTTGGAGGCTGCAGTTTGATGCCTTGATTTCGATGCGCTTATCTCCAACCTGCATTTGAAGGAGGCACTGCAACTCCTGGGCCGGAGCGCCGGTGTATGAACTGCGTGCCGTGCCTGCCTGCCTGCCTGAAGGGAAGCGCTGACCGTGCTATGAGCTGGCCAGCGCCCACCCCACCTCACAGCACCACCAGCCTGCACCCTGTGCACGCCACCGCCCGTCCCACCATCCGCCTGGCCGCGCCCTGCAGGCAGCGAGGCAGCCCCAGCGGCGGGCGGCAGCTCTGGCGGCGACCTGACGCCGGCGGCGCTGGAGGCGCAGCAGGCCTGGCGGCGGAAGGCCCTGGTCATACCGCCCGTGGGGCGGGACCCCTCCGAGAAGCCGCAGTCGCCCGTGGACCTCCTGCCCGACTGGGTGGGCTACGGCGCGCTGTACGCGGTGTCGGCGCTGCCCGTCGTGATTGCGGGCACCGTCATCCTGGTGCTCTTCCTCAACTCCCTGCGGTGATGGCCGGTTGCCTGCTGTCTTGCGGGGGAGCGGGGGTGCTTGTTGTCGCGACGAGTGCTTCGCTTCATTTTGTTAGTGTGGTTTTGACTTTTCATTGCACCATTGTTCCTTGTTGGCGAGTGATTAAGTGTGCTTATGCATGTGCTAAATGGTGGGATGGTTGTCACAGGCCGGGGGGCCTAGCGCCTAGGCCTGCGTTTGGGCAAATGTTAGACTTTGGTGTTGTGGAAGCCTGTTAGGAGCCCTGGGACCAGGGGAGCCCGCATGTAACAATGCGGGGTTCATTACAAAACTGAGGCAAGCCCCAGGGGTACACAATGGCATACAGCCCGTACAGCTATGCCCTATCTCCGCTGTGTTCGCACTGACTGCCACCCTTATCAATACGGGGTTCACCTGGCACCACCCAGTGTTCTAAGCAGTCACTTTCTTTTGCATTCGAGCGGCAAAGCGCCATGGTCACCTCGCCAGCAGAGCGTGCGCTACCTGCAGGTGGCCTGCACATGGTACTCACAGCAGCTGTGCTCGTGCCATGCCTACCCCGCCTGCCCTACAACGCTGCTCGTGCCAAGGCTTCGAGCAGCGGCTGCTGTGCCCTTCCAGCAGCCGGTTGCAGCGGAGTTGGCTGCCAGGCTGGACCTGTCAAACCCAACCCAGCGTACACGCTTGGTTGCTGGGTCAGTGCCACATGCTGCTGCCGCGGGCACTGCCTCACCAGAGTGTATGTGTGGCAGGCACTCCCGGCATTGCTTGCAAGCAGTTGAGTCTGGTAACTAGCTTGCTCCACTTGCTGCCCCCACGAGCAGGGCCAGCCTGACGCCATACTCCTGCTGTTGTGCAAGGCCTGCCATTGCCGCCGATGCAACAGGCAGTGCCTGTCTTGCTGCGCCACTGGGCCAGGGGTGCCAGGGCTTGACCTCTCTTGGACTGCATATGCCGAGTACCAACGTTCACAAGGGAGCAAGGGGAAGTTTGGGACAGCAGCACGGTCGCCTGGGGCCGCCACTGGGGCGCGAAGCGCCCCAGGGGTGCCCGAGGGGACCCTCCAGCTCCCACAGCGGTGAGTGAACGTTGGCAGTTATGAGCAGCCGCTGGGCTGCGACCGTCATGGTGCAATCCTGCCTTGATGTGGCAGGCGCAGCGCGCAGTTGCGGCCGTTTAGCAACCTCAATTTGAAGACAACACACGGTAGTAAGCAACGTTTCACCCTGGGGGGTGAGGGAAGGACGAGGCTGCTGCAGGGTCGTCTGGGGCGCCCCTGGGGCGCGAAGCGCCCCGGGGGTGCCCCAGGTGACCTTGCAGCAGACCAGGACCTCCCTCACCCCCCCCGGGTGATAAACGTTGCTATTTGTAGCGCAGTTATCGACCGGTGCACGCTAGCTGCGGGCGCAGGCTCGCGCAAGAGGCACAGGAGCAATTACGCCTGCTCCCCCCATAACCCGGGACCCCTCCTGGGCCCCCGGGACGGCCCCTTCACCCCCAAACGCCCTGGGAAAAGCATACCTTTCTCGGCCTTTTGGCTAAGATCAAGTGTAGTATCTGTTCTTATCAGTTTGATCGCTGATATGTTGGACATTGTCCAACTTACGATCATCTGAATCTTTGCGAGGGGAGGCGCCAGTGGGGGTGCTTGCACCCCCGGCCCTCCGGCTTCGGCTGGGCACTGCACTACCGCCCAGCTGGAGCACCTCTACCCCCCCCCCTCCCTCCTCACCAACCTCCCTCCCTACAAAACACCACCACCGCCATGTATCAAACCAAACCTTTCCACACACATACGAATAACAATCTCCACCGTTCACCGCGGGCGGGAGGTTGTGCTTGCTGCACGTGTAGCGCCTCGGTCAGCCTTTGCAGGCGGGAGACCATGCTTGCAACACCGGCCCCCCGGGGCGCTTCGCACCCCTGGGGCCCTCGGGCCCCCTCGAGCCCACCACAAGGGCAGGTATATCGGCGCCACCACACATGCATGGGAGTTGGGGGCGGTGTTGCGCATGTGCTAGTTTAGTCAGCTGCCATGCACAGCATTGAACATCATATAACCATATAGATCCTTGCGGGGGGGGGAGGCGCTTGTAAGGGCGCGTAACCCCCGGCGCTTGCACCCCCTTATTAAACCCACTTACTCCCCAACATGCTCTCTCCCCTGGTGTGTTTCAATGGAGCAATATGTTGGAGCAGATGGGAGCAATGCATGCCGGTGGTGTAGGGGGTTCCCAGGGTCTCATCACCTGAAGGTTTCCCACGCCTGAGAGGGCTCCTGGTCTTCTCCTGCCATACGGCCAGCCTGGACACCGGGCGTGCAAGTTGAGTCTGTGTGGAAGCACTATTTTGCTGGACTGCGTGATAGGAGTGCCATGCACCGTGCATGTAATGCGGTGGCGGGTTGTGTAACACGCAGCTCCCCGGGCGCCTACATGCTTACAAGCGGGGCGCGAGCGCCAGGTCAGGTCGGACCCCGCAACAGGGGAATTGGCAAGCTTTATACCAAAAGCATGCCTAGGGGACAACGTTGGAGGGAAAGACAGTCACATGCCTAGGGACACACGCCTAGGCACGGGGAACACATAATCCGAGGCAAGTCTAGGATACAACCTAGGCAAAAGCCAAGCCACATGAGACACACAAATACTGACTAAACACCACTAAAGATCGCGCTGCCAGGGCGCTGGCGTGTGGCATGTCACATGGATGTTGTATGGATTAAGTCCTAGCCTAATCGAGTACGCGCACAGCAGACAGGCCCCCATTGCCTAGACAGCAGCATATAATCCACTTGCGCAACCTTGACCTTTCTTCTGTTGTATCCAACGGGCCCCGGCGCAGGGGGCCCTGGGGGCGGCGCCGACGACTACCGAGGCGCCTGCAATGGCAGGCGCAAGTGGGACGGAGGTGGCAGCTTTTGAGGGGTTGGGAGCTATGGAAGTACGCATGTAAGATGGACAGATTGCTATGTCCCGCTCATATAGTAGTGGGCTTGCCACATCCAGGAGGGCATAGCGGTGATAGTCGGCAGCTCTGCTGTGGGCCTACTCTGACTGCCAGGCTCATGCTTGCTCAGAGTGTCGTATTCCTAGGGTTGGTTCTGTATTAAAGATGGTCATGCATATCACAGGAAGGGTCAGACAGCAGTTTGGTGCGGGCCAGGTGCGTCAATGAGCAGACAGACTAAGATAGGAGGGGTTATGTAATCTGCCAAAGTACATGAGTAAATAGATAATAATTACGCCCATGCCTCAAGGGCACAGCCGTAGCCGTGCCTTGAGTGGTACCCTGGGAAAACTACAGGACACCAGCCAGGGGCGTGTGGGTTAAGGGGACGCCCTCGGTTGCACATCACTGACCACAGTCCACAATGTGGCCTCAGGCGCCACCGGAGGCCAAAGGGCATGCATATGGTTGTGTGCAGGCGGGTAGGGAGGCCCTATTGCCAGTTCTCAGCTCCATAATGAGTGTGCTTCCCTTGCGTACCAGTGGGACATATATCTTGACTGAAAATGGTGGCGGGTAGTGCAAGCGGAGTCCTTGGGACCTTGTAGTCTCAGGGCTGGATGTATGCTCTTGTGTGTATGCTCGTGTGTCTTGCTTGTATGCATAAGAGGGTTTCTCGCCTGTGGCATGAGATGTTTCCATGTCTGTATGGGTACACGAGGTTTTCCCATATTCTGCATGCCCTGTATGCTACAAGCTTCTTGAAGGTGCAACCATGTTGTTTGCACACCACATTAGGTTACGCAAGTCGGTGTCTGGGTAAGACGGCCTATGCCCATAAATGGTCCTAGACGGGGCCTAGATGGGGTCTAGGCAGGGCCTAGACATGGACCAGACGGGGCTGGATAGAGCGTAGATGGGGGGTAGACGGGCCTAGCCGGGGCCTAGATGGGTCTAGAGGGGGGGTAGTCGGGACTAGACAATGCCTAGGCGGGGCTAGACAGGGTCTAGATGGGGTCTAGAGGGGGGGTAGACCGACCTAGACGGGGCCTAGATGGGGCTAGACAGGGCCTAGGTGGGGGGAAAGACGGGCCTAGACCCTTTGCCTAGACAGGGGCAATGGACATCT
>BBXU01000998.1:0-39145 GCA_001598975.1 Parachlorella kessleri | reverse complement strand
CCCCCCACCCCCTAAACACACACACACACACACACACACGGGGCCCCTGCCACCCCCTGGCCAACACATCAAGGCGCCCCCGCATCTGCCTCCTTCCTATTCCCAGCCCTCGGCTGTCCTGAAAGGAGCCAAGGACTCCTCCCTAATACTCAAGTGTGAATGTCAGGGAGCTTGGCGGCGTAGAAGGCTGGCCCGCAAGGTTGGTGGCCTCTTGCCATGCCCTTTCGTGCTCAAGTAGTGGAGCCCCAGGTTGTCCAATATGCTCAGCTGAAATGTCATATAGATTTGGCCTATGAGGCAAAAGGACATAAGACATTAGGACTACAGGTCACATTTGTAGACAGACAAGGAGAGCAAAGGTATGGATATGAAAGCCTCCAACTGTGCTACTGCACTTTTTACAAAAGTAGTGTGGGCAATTATGAGACCATGAATACAGAGCATGACAGCAAGAAGGGGGGCCTGCATGCGTTAGGTCATGTGCAGCTTACCAGCGGCAAAGCATGGCTGCCACCCTCAGCGGGTCATCAGAGAACACCAAGGAGGGCCCGCAGCACATGTCTACAATGGCCCAGGCAGCGGCTGCGGCGGCGAGGGCTGCGGCGGCTGCAGCTGCTGCTCCACCTCCTGGTCTGAGGGTGAGCCCCAGTATGACCTCCCGGCGCGACCCTTGTCCGTCTCTAGGTCCACATACCTACAGGGAATAGCAGCGGAGTCTGGGCATGATATCTTGCAGGTAGTTTTCATCAAGACCATGGCATGGCCCACGCACTGCCCTCAGTTGCCAGGGAGCAACCTCTACCCTGCTGAAACTGTATGCACTGCAACGCAATGTGGCTGGCATTGCATGCCTTGCTTCCAACCCCTAACCGGTGCGCCAGCTACGTCTTGCCAAGCTGTCCAACATAATGTCAATGCTAGCCTTGTATTTGGGCTTGCGTTGCTGCTTGAACTGCACACCTAAGGCCACAGGTTTGTATGCCCGCTGTGCCCAAAATCAAGAGCTGCGACGCACCACCAGGGCTACAAGCACACAAAGTTGGCGGGCCCCCTCACTGCATACCGACAAGCACTGTCCTGCCCCGTACCTCAGCCCCGGCACCAGCGCCTTCATCTCGTTCTCCAGACGGTCTATCTCCTCCCCCACGGTCCGGATGACCCCCTTCCCTGCACCAGTCCGATGAGCACAGCGTACTGATGAGTGCAGCCAATAGCCCTGAACCTACTGCAAACAGCAGCATGCGAGAGCAAGGGGGCAGGTCCCCGACAGGGGTCTGCCTACCTAGCTGTGATCAGCGTTCTTTGCAAGCATTTCACGCAGGTGGGCTGCTCTGCTTGACAGAAAGCGTCAATACCAGGATGCCCTTGAACCAGCAAGCTAAACGGACAAAACTAAAGCACCATCATTCCAGACCCCTTCACAGTATCCAAGCCAGCACAGCGACCCACCAAACTCCATCATGGCCATGTCAGTGGCGTTCTCCAGGACGTCTGGCTCCATGCCGACCGTGCACATGGTTGTCTTGAGCTGCTTGTACACGGAGGAGCGGCCCTGGGCAGCCAGGAACTTCTCAACTATGCGCTCGCCAGACCACTCTGCAGGCGGGCACAGCAGTCGAGCAGGGAACGGCTCATGCTGGCATGGCAAGGAGCTTGTTTGCCTATGCTCAGCAGACGCTTGCCTAGGGCCCAGGGCACTATCTCCATTGGCCTGTGCAACAGTGCACGCAGCACCTTGCCGCCGCGCAAGTCATGACCACACAAGCTGTTTTATTACTTCCAGCCGTCGCTGGTTGCCCCCGAACAGCAAGCTCGTCAGGTTGTGCACACTCGCATCCTTTGCTGGGCACACCCACACGCCTACCCCCACACACACCCACACCCATGTACACCACCGCCCAGCCCACGTCCTTTCCTTGCGGCCCACTCTCCACTCACGTATCTCCGCTTTGAAGCGGTACACCCCATCCCCCAGCTCCTCGCTCTTGGCGTCCAGCACGTTCAGCACCACCGAGTCGCCCAGCAGGTGCTGCACCAGCCGCTCGTGGTCGGTGGCACGCATGGACCGCCCTGTTTGGATGGAACATGGACAGATGGTAGTCCAGAGTCGCACTGCCCCTTTCAAGCACGCATTCACGCGCGCACACACGCAAAGGAATCTGAGTCCCAAACACGTGAGGTAATTGGG
Source organism: Parachlorella kessleri (assembly GCA_001598975.1). NCBI lineage: Eukaryota > Viridiplantae > Chlorophyta > Trebouxiophyceae > Chlorellales > Chlorellaceae > Parachlorella > Parachlorella kessleri. Next base: position 36,957 of record BBXU01000998.1, on the reverse strand, counting down.
TGCTGCACCCGCCGCCGGCGACCAATTGGACACCTATTTGTGTACACACGCTCCTCCTACTTGTGCCGCCTAGAGCAATACCCTTTGCCTCCCGGAAGACCTGTAGGCCACGCCCTGCAGGTTGGTAGGCCACCCAGCCAGCCCTGTCAGCTAGCAAGGAGCAGCAAGCAGTCTGCCAGCCTGCCGTCTTACCTATGAGGAACTGCTTGTTGTTGCGGATGAGCATCATGGCAATGCCGCCCATGACGGCCCCCACCCCCATGGACCCGATGGCGTCATACACGGGGTTGCCTGTCACCCATGTGAGCGTGGTGAACAGAGCTGCAGCACCGGGGCAAGCCAGGGAGGTCAAGACTACCAGGATGACAGCAGAGGGGCTGCTCATGCCTCCAAGTTTAAACAGCCCGCTCCAGCAAAAATACATGTTGCCCCACAGAACTGGAGAAGGTCACTTGAGAGCACCAATGAGCTAGCTCTCCTTAAAGCTCTCCCCAGGCAGATTTGGTGCTTGCCACCTGCAGTGCCCACCCAGCAGCTTTTGACACCCCGATGCAAGCCCTTCCATATACGACAACTTCCTGAGAGGCAACACTGGCCTGCCAAGCAAGAGTCACCCTGGTGGAGGCTGCCTAGCTGCTGACCAGCCATCATAAAGCCGGGCGCCAGTAGGATCCACAAACTGTTGCAAGTCATCACAGTATGCCCTCACTTGCTTATTGTGCTGCCACTGCCCCTGCCGGAGCCTCACCACCCACCCCAGCCTGCCGGTTTCAAGCAAAGCCCAGCCCTGCCACCGCCCCATGACTTCTCCCAGCACTGCCGCCGTGATAGCTCTTTGCCCCTTCGCCCGACTCCCGACCGGCCAGGACCCCTGACTCACAAGCAATGCCCAGCCCCGCTACCGCCCCCATGTCCTCCGCCAGCACTGCCGCCGTGGTGGGGTCCCTCCCCCTCATGATGTAGTTCATCCAGTCCTTCCAGCCCTTCATGGGCGCACCCTGCGCAACGACAGTCGTGCACAGGAGAGTGGATTTAAGGTGCACCACAGGGGTGGCCTTAGATGTCTGCGAGGTCGCCTGGAAGGCGAGAAGCATGCCTCCTGTCTGCGAGGCTGCGCCAATGCCAGAGCACACACTAGCGACCTCATCGCAGAAGCTGTGAAAAATCCAGCATGATGCAGGCAGGCAGGCAGGCAAAGCAAGTACCTGCCGTGCTCCTTGCCTCGGCACCTATTTAAATCTTGTACCCACCTGAGCGACTGCGCCAGCTGCCATGGCTTTTGCTGCCACCCGCAGGGAGTAGAACTCCAGCAATGAGGAGCCCCCCAGCACTGCAAAAGGTGGGAATGGCGGACTAGTGGCAGAAGGTTTGCCATTTCGCAATCCTAAGGCAGTGTCGCCAAGGGACTAGCCTGAACGGGGTTGCATACACATACACATTTGTGCTCCTGGGACTCGGTTATGAACACACCCCGTTTTTCGATTCAAAACACCAAACCCCATATATCAGCAAGTTCTCATGGCGGCCTTCGGACCAACCATTCTTTTTTAGGTCGCGCTGCTTGACACACTAGGTGTTTCAGAGGGCAGCCGAGACGTCCCTTCCCTCCCCCCAAACTGCATGTTTGTCTGCAGCCCGCGCAGTGCATAGCCTTGCCCACAGCTCAGGCTGAGGGGTCTGACTGGGCATCCTCAGCCCATCATGTCCCATCCCACCAAGCACCGAGCCTTGCGTGCGCATCCCTAAGCTTACCAAAGAGTGAGAGGGACATGTCTTGCAGATGGGGAGGCTCGAACAGTGCTTGAACCCCATGCAGCAGCGAAGCGCCGGCGCCCAAACAAAAGATGCTGACCGCGGACATCAGCGCGTAGATGTACTTCTCCCTGTTAGCACCAAGCACACTGATATTTGCTTTCTGCCAAAAGGTCGCTTTCTGTACAATACTCTAAAAGCACTACGCAGGTTTATTTCATTTATATCCCACACAACAACTTGTCAACCTGTTATCCTGCTTGCCCACGAGCACTCCGCATTGTCTCTGCAGCTGACACTCCTGCCATGGCCCCAGCAGAGTTTCCAGAACGATTTCGCTGTAGTGCCAGAAAGTCGCTATGAGGCCAAGTGCCACATTTGGGCTGGTGACTGCGCACGCAGCCTACAAATGGAGTCCAAGGTCGTAAAGGCAACATGGCACTGCCCCGCCCATCTCTCACCTGTGGAAGCCGTAGGGGTACTCTGTTGTGGGCGCCCGGCGAGACTGCACCACCCCCATGCGCAGGAGCACCTGGTTCATGATGTCAGCTATCGAGTGGAGCGTCTCTGCCAGGAGAGCCCTGCGAAGAATCACAGCAAACGGAGGGAGGGCTGCTCGCCATTGGGGAGATTGAGGTAAGACACAACATGCATGCGGATGGCAGCCAGGATAGCATCCAGTTAGACATTGCTCCCATATGGCAGCCGAGATCTTCCCTCAAGCTGTTGGCTGGGTTATCCTTACCACCCTTCATGGGACTCACAAAAGCCTGCAATTAGGCTCCCTACATCGTACGGTCCTCACGATGAGTGGTGCATCAAACCCTATGACGACAAGCACCCAATCCCTGGGCGTGCTCATAGATACTGCCCTACCAAGGCCACAGACCCTGGCTGCCGCCGGCTACGAAAATGCTCATTACTGCTGCAGGGGCGCCTCACCCGCTGCCTGTCAGCCACCAGACCACTGCCTTGGCAACCATGATGACCCCATTGACAGCCACAGCTGCAGCAAGCAAGCACACAACGTGGGGATTTTGTCGCCAGACCCTGGCACAGTGAGTTTGCGGTGCCGTAGGGCGACCCCTCAGGTACTATGAACCGGCCGACAAGTAAGCCCCCGCACTACAACTTTGCCCAACAGCAAGATGCGTATTCCATACCCCTTGCAGGACACACCGCTTCATTTGACACTGACCTGTGTTCACGGCTTCAAGTTCGCGCTGGTGTGCAGCACTGTGTAGGTCTTGTACAGGGGGTGGCCCAGCAGCACCATTGCTACTGCACAATACATGCAAACTTCATTGCTCTAGGCCGCAGGATCGGCATTCCACTCTTGTTGTCCTGCCCACACATGCCTCTTTGAGCACTTCCGATCATGCTTGCACACATCCTTAACCAGCATTTACCACACTGCCCACTGCATGCATTTGCACACTGAGCATGGCAGTATTTCTTCTGCACAGCACCGGGCTGACCACAAACCAGAGCTATTTCTTCAACCTTCCTTGTCCTTGCAGACTACAATATAGGTGCCTTGTCAGTCAAGCCTACAACCAGTGATCAGCCAACACACCTGCTGTCGGGACCGCCCCAGAATTTCCACCAGGGCTTGCTGGAGTTATGACGCCTCCCAGGCCCCTCCTGCGGCAAGGCCGCAGGGAAGGGCACCGCAGCCCCAGCAAACACTTTCAGGCTGGCCCTGCTGCGCTGTGGGTGGTGCCAGCTGGAGTACCTCCTGGCTGACCGCAAGCTGAAGGCCTTGCTGGCCCCTGGTCGGTATAGGGCTGCTGCAGCTTGCCTGCCAGCCAGGACCGGGGCTGGGAGGGTCATACCCATCAATGACGTGAGGCTATTGTAGCAGCGGTCTTGGAAGGCTCGCCCGCAGTGCCTAAGGCTGTTGCGTGACAGCAGAGGAGTCAGAACCAAGCTGTGATCAGCAACTGAGAGGCCACGCCGAGGCAGGCTGTGCGCGAACTTGGCGCCCAACCTCGCCAGTAAGGACATCCGTTCTTGTATGTTTGGCTACCTACGGCTAGGGGGGCGGCGGGCGCAGCACGGTAGAGAAGCTTGACAGAAACGGGGTTTCGCCCACCCCCTCCATGCAAACTCGATCTAGCCTACAGTATCCCTCGTATTCCTATCAAACTCTGGAAATTGTGTGTCAAGTGTGAAATGCACGACCATAGCTTATGATGACATGGCTCCTGCTGGGAACCGCAGCACGACGTTTTGATCCCTGCAGTTGATCGATGGCAAAGATGTCGTCCGTGACCCTCCAAAAGGCTGATCCAAACACAAAGTTTGAAGCCCTCCCTGGAATTCAGAACTTGACAATAGAGTCTTAGAGGTGGTGACACCATGCTAGTGAGGCAGGCGTGAAAACAACTCCTCTTAGGGGCATGTGGACATGCAGCTGCCACTCCCGTTGAGGCCACGGTGAGCGCTGCAGTTCTCCTCAGAAGGTGAGGCGGCCAGGTCTGAGGCAGAACACTCAAGGTGTTGACTGTGCCCGGTGTCCGTTCCTTACCCTCAACTGGCTGTGGATGAGCGTCTGTGTTGCCATGTATGTTGGCAGGCCAGACCTCACACCTCAGGCAATATATTCCCGTTGTGTTGCAGGGCTTGCTGCCTTGAGGGACCCCTGGCGCGTCTGGCACACCTCAACCTGCCATGGGAACAGCCCACACTCAACAGCAAAACAGAAATAGCATGCCCTCAACCCAGCCTGGTAACAGCAATGGAGGGCCGTGCATTGAAGCCTACATGGCAACCATAACGCCACAGCAGCGGGAGGCGGCTGAGCGCAACAGGAAGGCAGCCCTGCGACGGCGAGCTCTTCGCGAACTGCACATGGACAAGCAGAACGGCCAGCAGCGGCTACACACGGCACCTCACCTTCACAAGGAATCGGTGAATACCACTCCCCAAGCAGGTGTTATGCAGCAAGCCCCATCGTGCTGGTGTCCAAGACAGGCGGGGCAGCATGAGCAGCAGCGTCGGTACCAGGCGCTCCAGGTATCGGTACATGCCTCGGAAGTGGCAGCTCTGGCCGGTTTGCACCCGCGGCAGTCCAGGGAGGAAACCATACTGCGGCTTTGGAGGCGGGTTCACCCCACCAGCTTCAGGCGCAGTGCTGAGGGGGCTCAGCTTATGAGAGTGGAACGCCTGGCAGCTGCAGCCTGTGCTGGCAGCGCACCAGCACAGGAGTCTCTGGCAGCCCTACAGCTTGCGGAGTCCATCTGTGGCGGTCCTTGCACTGCTGCCCTCAAGCCTGCCCTGGGACAGACAGGCGATGCAGCAGCACCAGCAGCAAAAGCAGCCGTGGGAGCGGAAGTGGAGAGCCCAGGCAGCCTTGCGGATCCGCGCGAGGTGCGCCGCTGCATCAAGTCCCGCATCTTTCGATCCTTTGGCCAGGCCAGGGAGGACCCCGTCTTTGAGCTGCTCCGTGGCCAGGGTGGGCTGCCAGACCTGCAGCGAGATTCTAGAGTGTACGGAGCTCTGGTGGATGAGGGCCAGCAGCATGCCTGGGTGCTCAGCGGGAGAATCGACGGCAAGGTGGAGAGTGATGAGGGCGGCCTCGTGGTGGTGGAGATCAAGAACAGGCAAGTGTGCACCCACTGGCTTAGACATGACAGGGTGGACCTTCAGGTGACTGCCATTCTGTGAGAGTAATAGCAAGCACCGCATTGCGGTACGTGTGAGAGTGGACATGCCATTGGAAGATTGGGGAGCCATCAGAGGAGCCACCGCCATTAAACCGTCCTACAAAGAGGTAAGCTGCTCTTGGCTGCCTATTGCGGCCGATTGCACTTTCCCGCCTGGCTTCCAGGCGCCCACGCCAACAAGGTCTGCCTGTGACCCTGCTACAGGGTGCGGCGGCTGTTTGCTCGGGTCCGCCGGCACGAGCGGGTGCAAGTTGAAGCCTACATCCGGCTGCTGGGTGCAGACAGGGCAGCCCTGGCTGAGTGCTTCACAGGGCCGGGGGGCAGCATGGATGTGCTGGTGCACTGGGTGGACAGGGATGACAGTCTGTGGGAGCAGCAGGTCTTGCCGAGTTTGAGAGATGCGGTGGCGGAGGTCCGTGCAAGGGTGAGAGGCGCAAGGGGGCCGGAGCGGAGCGCAGGGGGGATGAGCCTGGCAGGACATAAGCCTTGAGATGTGAACGGTTCGTGCATGATGTGTGACATGGGTACAACCCTTTGCTGTCATCGAACATACCGAAGTTGCCTTGTCAGCTGCTGCCTGGCTACTTCCCTGTTGCCGACAACATAGCCCTTACAGCATGTACAATGCATGCAGCTTGCCTACAAGACTGCTGTGCCTGCAGCGGCCTGCACACCTCACCTGCTAGATTCTGTGGCAGTGGAAATTCATCGCAAAAACCTGCAGAGCAGACATCTGTGGTTTCCTTTCATTCTTGACTTCACGAATTTCGTTTTCTTCCCGTCAATTGGTGCCTGAGATGACTCCTACAATAATGTTCTACCGATCAGGCAAATTTTAGCTATACCTTCAGCAGGTGGCGTGCCACTTGCACCACTGCTTTTGCGGCTCCAGCTCCCACTTTTGCCGTGTGGCGCACCAGTTCACCAAATCAGCAACGGCAATATCGTGTTCCTTGAACAACAGCAGCAGCAGTGCCCCTAGTAATGTCGCACAGGGACCCGGCTGGCCCTCTCTAGTCAGTGAAGGTCAATTCTGGGCCTCAGGGGTCTGCAAGGCGCCCTAGCGGCTGCAATGTGCGTTGCAGGGCTATTAGCAAGGACACACCTCGCTTACGGTGTGCTAAATGTCTTGACGATGGGGAGCGCAGGCGCAATTAGTCTTTCATGACAAAAGGCGCAGAGATAGCTGCCTGCCGAGAAGGACGGTCGTGCGCGGTATCTGGTGCACTTCTTGAGATGGTGTGGCGCATATTATCAAGGCATCGCTACCTTGATCAGCACCGAGGATGCCAAAGGCATGCACCGAGGATGCATCATGCCTGACTAGAGCCTACAGTGCTGCCTGGTACCAATAAGTGGGTGCTTGGTGAACATTACTTGGACAGGTGGTCCTGACGACGCGGTGTCAAGTGGCAGCGTCACACGTTACGTCGCCCTGAAAGAGCTGACGTCAGCTAGGCGTACAAGACCCTTCACTCCGCTTAGACTGTCTCACTCTTACCTAACTCCCTTGAGTACCAAGTCCCTTGCTTAATGCGAAGCGTGACCGTCGCAGTGCTAGCCTGCACCCTAGCTGGCATTGGCAGTGCAGCTGGCCAGGTAGGGAACCATACTGTTGGTTCGGACATGTTGGGTATGGGAACTAGACTCTACTTTGAACTGCTCCTTGGGACCCTCACCTCCCCAGCGTTCCACAATTTGTGCAGAACTGCACTGGCTTTGCTTCCCTGGAACATACCTACCTTGAAGCTTCAGAGGAACTGGTTAGCCTTAAGCAGACCTCCCCAACAGCCTGCTGCAGCACCTGCACTACGGTTGATGGCTGTGAGGTTTGGGCTTACTGCGGAGGCCCAAGGTGTGCCCTAGCTGTCGGAGACCCTGGCTCTGCCTGGCCGCTGGTGCCCTATTCCTTCTAGCAAGTTGTCCTTTCCTACGGCAGCAACAACCCATGTGCCGCAACTGCATCCCCCTGGCAGATCTCTACACCATGCTTGTCAACTTGGGTCATAGATGCTTGCGTATTTGCCCCCGGCAGCTGTCCTGGAGGTGATGGGTCTAACGTGGCGGAGGGCACATGCACACTCAGCTCTTCACCCGGCAATGAGACTAGGCTGAGCCTTCTGGTGGCGGCCCAAATGGACTGGACTAGCGGGATTTCCAACCAAAGCATTGGCGCTGCCGCAGTAGTGGCCGCCACCACCCCTCAGTGTACACTGCCCAGTGGAGATAGTCCAGGTGGGGCGCTTGGCATGCTGTGGTCATGCGTATGATCCTGTTCAAAGGCATAGAGGAAGGACAAAAAGCTGAGAGTGAACTTTAACTGACACTTTGCTGGCACTACCAGAGCTTGATTATGTGTCTGCAGTTAGTTACCTTGTTCCTGACATTGCGTACTGCAGGAGCATTGACAACAGGGAACTGCAGCTATGAGAACAACACCCTTTACAACCATATCGAGGACAATAGTGTTGTTTCTCCTCAGCCGCGCCTGGACGTCGTAAGAGGCGTAATGACAGGTGGGCTGCAACTTAGCAATGATCATAACTCTCATACTTTTACATTATATATTATATACACACGACAATTCTATAGGCTGCTCAACTCTGCAGCTGGGTGTACCCTTTGAGGACTTACTCCCAACCCACCTGCTCTGTTGCAGCCCAGGAGTGCTGTGAATCCTGCAAAGCGCGGCCCCCTTGCAACACCTGGAGCTATTGTTTGGCCCATGCACCTAAGAAGTGAGCAGTCAGGCCTCTCAACATGCCGGGTCCCAGCCTTGTAGTCACAGGCCTAGAGGTGAAGGCAATGCGTCACCCAAGGAAGGCCTGGAGCTTCATAACTCACCCAAACCTAAGATACGTGCTTTGCTAGTGCTACTGTGAGGACCTGGTACTCTCAGAGCCTTTTCTAAAAAGCCGTGCTTGCCTTCATTACTGCAGCTACAGGACGTGTGACTGGTTCAGTAGCTTGCTTGCTTATGAGGACTACTTTGGTAGTCTTTACAGCAGCTTGGAGCCGGGGTACTGCATCCTTTACAAGTAAGTGCAGCTGTGCATGATGTTGGCATGAGAGCATTTGTCAAACTAGTCATGGGGAAGCGGGCATGCAAACAGCCTATACCCCTTCAAGACATGCCTTGCGGACTTCATGGAGTCTCTAAGCCGTATATGGTGGGATAAGGTTTGGAAATTAGGACCGGCTGACCTGGGTCTAACGCGAAGGCACCTAGTGAGTACCAAGTGGCATGCTTGGCCTCATGCACAGCACGCCCCTTTCCCTGCAGAGACCCGAACCTGCACACCATGGTGCTAGACAGAGTCTGGGACAAGGGCACAGACAGCCCCTGGGTGTCCGGATGGATCGGCCCTGAGACACCGTAGGGGATTCTGCGCTGCAATGCCTTATACATATCAAAGCGCCGTACTCCACCCCAGCACAGATATCAGGAAGCGCAGCGCGGTCAGGTAGATTTCCCCAGGATGCCAGCATGGTCTCAAGTCCTGTTTTGGTCTTGCGCAGCGCAGCAGCTCCTATTAGCTTCACATTTGCCAGTGTCTGTTATGGTTGGCAGTCAGCGCAAATAGGAGGGAGGTAGCTGTGAAGTTCACAGACAGGCTGCTTGCAAAGCGTGCGCTGGGACTTCCCATGTGTCTGAGCCACCTGCATCTATGTGCTGCATGTCTTGCCACAGCTCATGCTTGGATACGCCAAAGCTGTTGCATGTATAGGCTATGTCATGACTTCTGTTGTATGTCCAGAAGTTTGAGCATCAGCCCAAAACCTCCACACCCTTGGCATCCATGGCGTGTAGAAGGAAGAAGTGTTTTGCATAAGTATCATTAATCATTTCCCTTCTCACCCGGAAAGGATGTGCAACATTCAAGGCTAGCCTGCAAGCTTTGAGCAACTTCAGACTATGATATGGAAGCAAATCCCCACTAAGTATTGCCTATGGCATCGTCATCGCCATGCGCCGAGCTCCATGGCTTCATCAAATCCAAGAGTGTCAGTTGCTCAATGGGGGTGTTGCGCACTCATCCCCCAGTCAGAGATGTCCCGCCGTTGCGGCCTCCATCTCTTTCCTGCGAGTCAAGCACGCCTTCTTCAGCCGCGGGTTGAGGCAGGTGTGGCACCACCCGCACCGATCCCCTCGTCGAATGATGGGGAACTCCTGTACTCGCTTCCGCCCTGCCACACTCCCATCCACGGCGCCAGCACCAGGAGAGCCATTCACTCTCGGGGTAGCGGCTTTGTGCCGCTTCGCGACGTCGGGCGAGCCATCAGCACACAGCCGGCCAGGCCGCTTGGCGGGTGTGAGCACGAGGCTATCCAGCTGCAGTCCGACATTCTCCTGCTGTGAATGCCACGGCCAGGCGTCATGCGGCACCACAGCTGGCGGGGCGGCAAAGGCCTCCGCATCAGATGGCACGGCCACAAGGCGAAGCGGGTCAAGCACTGGTGGGTAGGCAGGCAGCCAGGGGTAGCGCTCCTGCTGCTGCTGGGCATGCTGAGCTGCGGCAGCTCGGGCAGCGCGCTCAGCGGCCCTCAAGGCTGCCTTGGGCTTCCAGTTCGAGGGTGCAGTCTTGGGCACAGAGGGGGCCAGGAAGGCTGGGAGCGGCAGGGGAGCACCTGCACGGCAGCGAAGATTTCCCTCCTTGTTACCATGTGTGCGAGACTGCATATGAACCTACTGGATTCAATGTGCTCAATTTGCATTTATCATCTGGAAATTGCAGCAAGTCAACCTTGCTGGCCTGCTCCACCGCCTAGCACGCACGGATGAGGGCATGACCAGGTCGCGGCAACACCAGTCAGTACAGTTTACCTCTTACTCCGTCTTCATACTACCTGCCACCCATACCAATAACACCCACCTGTCAGCGGGTCGTAGGCCCTGAAGCACACGTGGCCGTGACCAAACATGTTGGCCACCTCCTGCTGAGTCATGCCCTTGGCCATGTAGTGGATGCTGTGCCCAAAGTGCACAGCGCAGCAGTCACAGCCAGCCAGCAGCTGTCTTGACACCTACACCACAAACAGGAGCTCCTGGCAGTATAATGCGTGTTGTCGTGGCGTGGAATGTGGCATACTTAACTGGCCCGCTGGCGTTTAGCTGCAACACATGAAGAAGCAGGCTGCCCTGCTGTGACCTAAGTGCGTGGACAAGGCACACACACCAGGCATTCCAGGGATCACCAATTGCGTAGTAAAAGAAAGTGGGCATATCTCGGGTGTGTGAGTAGCCCAGCTTGAGGCTTGCCTTGACAGGTGCCTCTGCCGTAGCCTGGTCCACAAACACCTCATTCATCTGGAAGTAGGTGCCATTCAGCGGGAACCTGCAACGCACCCACATGTCAGGCTTGCGAAATGCCAAGAGGTGAAGCGTGCATCCTGGATGGGTAGCTCAGCTTCAGGACAAGGTACAGTAGTTTAGCCCCGTGTGACACAATGCCAGTGTGGCAGTATGCTATCAAAGAAGGTCAATCACTATTAGACCAGCCTTGAGGATGGGTAAGGACGGCCTACCTGCCCTGCATGGCAGTTCGGCAGGTTACCAGAACCACGCCCTCCTCATGCACATCATCTGCGCCCTCAGCCACAGCTCCTGGTGCTGCCAAGGCTGTGTCTGCTATTGTTGGTGCTACTGCTGCCCCAGGTGCAGCAGCTGCTGCATGGCATGTCCCATTTGCCACCTCTGCAGCTGTTGTTGGCTGAGCGGCCGCAGCCGGCATTGGGAATTCCGCCTCAATGGCGACCTGCTGAGTCTGCCGGTGCTGCTGCTGCTGCTGGGAACCCTGGCACTCACCCAAGTTCTCCCCACCGGAGTTCTGCTCAGTACAAACAGGAGCCGTGGCGTCCCCACAGCCAGTTAAACACTCCTCAGGGCCACCAAAACTGCCTGCCAGAGTCGCTGCCAAATCTCCAGTCATTAAAGTGCCTCCAGGGCATCCTGATGCCAAGCCAGCTGCAAAGGAGGGACCGCCGTCCTGACTGGCTGCATGTCGTGTTGTGCAAACTGCCACCTCGGCTGCAGCCTCGCCACCGCTGCCAACCCCCACCACAGCCAGCGCCAGACGCGGCAGCATGGGGCTTCTTGACAAGTGACGGCCCTCTCCAGCCGCGCCTTCGCCGCCAGCAAGCGCCGCCAGGGGCACGAACAGCAGCGGGTCTGGCTGGCCGGCCCCGCCAGCAGCACTGGCGCCGGTAATGCCCTCCAGCGGCGGCAGCTCAGGCAACAAGTGAGGAGGGATGACAAATGCCTGCACCACCCGCCGCTGGTGCGTCCAGACCAGCTGCTCTCCCAATGGCAACGGCGCCAGCTTGGCTGACAGGGGCCCACTGCCAGCACAGGCGCCAACACCACCAGGCTGGAGGGCTGGAGCTTGTGGGTTGTCCGCTGCCAGCTCGGCGTTGCTGCCTTCCTGGCCTGCTTTGGGTTCTGCAGTCCCGTCTGGAGCCTGGTCGTGCCGGGCGGTCTCCACTGCAGAAGATCCACCTTCCGCAGGGGCAGCCGCTGCTGCATCTGCTGCTGCTGTTGCTGTTGCTGCCGATGCCATGGCTGCTGGTACTGGTGGTGCATGGCCGGACTGGCCTAAGTCTTCAGCTGCTACTTGGCCGGCGCTGGCTGCGGCCTTCCCCATCGGCGCTGCATGTGCTCGTCCATGGTGCGGTGTTGCAGCTGTTGCGGCTGCAGCTGCCTGCATGCAAAGAGGGATGACAAGGAGTATACCACCTCACCACTGCCCTGGTAAGCCAGGTGTGTTGCGCACACCTACAGCAGCTGTGCCACACGACAAACAGTCTGTAAGGCGCCAGCCGTGCAGCAGGGATACCCGCGATTGGCACAAGCACAAACTTATGCGGGTGTCTGTCTAACATGGGACAAGATCACCTGCGACAGGATGCCGAAGGCATGGCTTAGCACAGCAAAGGCGCTGGGGGCCAGCGGGTGGCCACACTTGTCCGGATGGATCTTCATGGACAGCACCCGATACTGCCGCCTTGCTGCGCTGAGCACGCTGTGCGCTGACCCAGCATGCAGGGCAGCGCTGACACCCACGGCCTGCAAGGCGAGTTCTACCAATCTGCATGCACAAGGGCAGGTGTCGGTGCAAGGTTGGCCACTATATGAGCATTTATTGGTACGAGCTTGAAACCGAGCGAGACAATCACACCCCAATTAGGAATGCAATAGGAGTCCTATCAAGGCATCTGTCCTCCAAATCACAGCTGTGGGCAACAATCCCTAGGAGTGTCGCAAGCCCTTGAAAGGATGATGTGAAGCATGACTCACCGTTGCTCATGCAGGGCTGCCGCTGCCGGGTTGCCAACTGCTACTGCCAGCCGCTTCTGAGCCGGCTCCATCTCCTCCCCCAGGGCAACCAGGCGTGCACACTCCACTGCCACATCAACCGCAGGAACTTTAAGGCCTGATCCACCCGGACCAGCACCTGGGAGGGCGCTGCTGGAGTCTAAGTCAGGGTGTGGGGAGTGTGGACTGCCACCTCCCACTGCCGGCGCTGCTACCGATGATGCCGCCACCGCAGGCAGTGCTGCTGCTGCTGCTGCTGTGGCCACTGCTACTTGTGGCGCTGCCGTTGCCTCAAGTCCTGCCATTGTGGTGGCCTGGACTGATTCGTGAAGCGTCTCAACGGGGCAATGCGGCACACGTCCTGAGGCCCCACTTGCAGCTGCCTGACCCTGGCACCCAGGACGCAAGCCGTGGGATGCAGCTAGCACAGGGCTGGCCGCAAGCCCTGCTGGACCGCACGCCGCTTCACCGCCCGAAAGGCTGTCTGCTGCTACAACCAGGCCAACACGGGTTGCTGCCTCCGCGCCTGTCACACCACCTGCGGCACCTCCTAGTGCTTCAGCTGCTGAGCCCATCTTCGCTGCTGGTGGGGCAGGTGGGCTGGCCTTTTGTGCAGCCGCCTGGAACATTCTGAGGGCAGCTGGTATGCCAGCTAGGCCCTTGAGGCCTGCCCCCAGGGGCCCACGCTTATACCACTTGTGCGGGCCTTTCTGGATGGCGCCCTTAGGCTGCAACGGGCTTCCAGTATCTTGCTGTCCTCCTTCCCGCAGCTGGGGCGAGTCAGTTGGCACTCTGCAGCGGAGTGGTGGCTCCTCCCCCTGCACCCCACCTGGGCTGTCAGCGTCACCCTCCATAGCTCCCAGCTCACGCTGCTGCTGCTGCTGCTCGGGTACCTCCCCTCGCTCCTCTTCCCCCTCTACTTGCTGCTGCCTGCACGACTCCCGACCCTGCTGCTGTGCTGGCAGGGATGGCACTGGCCAGCCATCGTGCGGCATCTGCTCCTCAGCAGGGTGCAGACCAACAGCATGTAGACCCGTAGGGCGCTCGCGCGCCGTGACCTGCTGCTGCTGCCTGCCTGGCTCCTCTTCTCGTGCCTCCTGTGGTAGAAGTATCCCATTGCCTGTGCCTTGTAGTTTCTCATCTGGCAGTATGTGTCCCACTGTCTCTGACTCGGGCGGCAGCAACTGAGACAGCTCCCTGGCTGAGGGGACGGCTTCCTCAGGGTCGGGAGTCGCAGCGGCGGCTGGCTCTGTGTCCGCGGCAGCAGCCGGCTCGGAGGCGGCGACAGCAGGAGATTCTGCGGCAGCTGCTGCTGATGGGGGCAAGCAGGGGCTGCGGGGCTTCCTGGGGGTGTGCCGCAGCACCCAACAAAGGTAGGCGGGGCTTGCCTGCATGCAGGATCACAGTGAGTCAGTTGTTCCAATGTCTCCCAAGACGGGGCCTAACTGGCCATTCTGCCGATGAAGAGCAGCCATAGCTTGGATGGAGGGCAAGCGGGCTTGCCACTGTGAATCCCACATCACTGGGCAGTACTTGCCTGTGAAACAAGACCGGCCACAAATTATCTGACGAGCACACTTGAAGGACTGAAGGATCCTCCCAGCCTTCCAGCTACACTGCCTGCCTTACCTCCCGCGGCCGTGCATCTCCGTCCCTGCCCACAGCACCACGGTTACCATCCGCCTCCGCATCACCCTCCTGCTTCACATGTAGCACTGCTGCCAGTGCCTCTTCCTCCTCCACAAACTCGTCCCTCCTGGGGTGCCTCACCGCCCGCCCAGACCTGGTGGTGGGTAGTGGACTGGTGGGCTCTGGCACTGCTGCCGCTGCCGCCGCTGCCTGTCGCTGGGTGCCAGGGCCGGGTGCTATGGGCGACGTGCTGGGGCTGTGATGCTGTGTCGCCTTGCCCGGCGCAGCGCCGGTGGCTGGCATGACCACCTCTGCTGCTGCTGCCGCTGCCGGCGCCGCTGCAGACTTGTCCTTTTGCGAGCGCAGCACACGCCCACCGGCGCTGCACCGTGGGAGGGCTTGCAGTGCCGGTGCTGCTGCCGGTCTAGGTGGGACACGACTTTGCAGCACAGGAGCTTCTCGCAGCAGCTGCCAGAGCTCTCTTGAACCCTTGCCTGGCACTGCAGCTTCATCGGGAATGCCTGGTTTTGCTCCTGCTGGCCCCTGAGAGCGACGCACCATCCTGTGGGGCATGCCAAGCGCTTGCGGCTGCTCATCAGCAGCAGGGGCGTCTGCTTTATACCCGAGTGGCTGCGGGTCCGTGTCTCCTGGCACTGCCGCTGCGCTTGCTGCATAGCGTATGCTGCGCTGGGAGCGTCGCAGCGTGACATGGCCTCCCTCAAAGCTCACCCTCCGCCTGACACTCCTCTGTGCAGCCACTTGAAGAGCCGCCGTGTCCCTGCCTGCCTCAACAGCTGCGCCCAGGGAGCCAGCTGCAAGCCTGCCTAGTGCATCAGGGCAGTTGCCACCGTTCCTCTCCACCTCGTCCTCTATCCGCTCAGCAACCGGACCAGGTACAGCAGCAGCAGTGGCAAGGCCGGTGTCGTGGCCCGTGCTGGCCCCTGCCTTGTCTGACCCGGGCGGCTGGGTCTGGCATGAGTGCGGCCCGCCCGTCCTGCGCTGCCGGGGCACCAGTGACAGCACAGTAGCCAGATCCACATCATCAGGCCCCAGCTGCACGGGCTGGGCATAGACGTGCTGGCGCCGGGGCTGGCGGGATCCTGCAGCCGCTGTGTGTGCTTTGCTGCTTGGGAAGGCCAGGTTCATGTCTTCGCCATCTTCCGCGGCTTCCTCCAGTGCGTCCTGCTCTGTCTCTGAGTCTCCCTTCCCCTGCTTGCTGCGCTGGTGGGGCCGCCGAGGCTGGCGGGCTTGCGCCAAAGGGGAGGCAGGACCTGCCACCGGGGAGCATCCCTGCTCTGCATGCTGCGGCACACTGAAAGGCGTTGCCTGCTGACCTCGCTGAGCCTGCTGTGTGCCAGTCGCTGCCACGAGTGGCGATTGTGGCCCCTGTTGGCGTTGGCGCTTCCTGCCGTGCAGGCTGGGCCCGTTGTTGAGTGCATACTCGCAGTCGCCTTGCATGGGGCAGGCGCGGCAGTTGGGGCTGGCCTTGCTGCAGAACACCTGCAGTCCGCAATGGGAGGGGCAACAGGCCTTTCAGCCCACTGCTAACAGACGAGCCTTCTGATCATGAATAGGGGCGAGCACTTGGCGCATTTCATTCGTCCTAAGCAAAGAATGGCTGTGGTCGGTCAAGTCGTTACCATATGATTGCCTGATATGCCTCTGCACATCGAGGGCTCTGCGAGGCTGGCCCCACCTTGCCCAGGGTGATCATCTGGTAGTGAAGCTCATACAGCGTCTCCAGGTCAAAAGGCATTAGCCTGCAGCAGGACGATGAAGTACAGTCAAATGCAGCGACCCTGCAGCCCTCAGTATAGGGATCCAGAGATGCGAGCCGGGCAGGTGCTACCCTCTAGCTGCCGAAGGCAAGGTGCCTGTAATATATGGTGGCCCCTCTGGTTGGAGGTAGATGGCGGTACAACCCTGCCTCACCCTGGTAGTATCTACCAGCCCCCACCCCGCCTTGCGTGCACCCATGCATCCACTGGCCCCTTGCCTGGAGTGCAGGTACTTGTGAACCTCCGGCTCTGGCGCATAGTCAGCCAGCTCCTCCACAGTTTGGTCGGCATCCAGAGGGATCCATCCCAGCCGGGCGCAGATCCGGCCCACGTTCGTGTCAACTGGAAACTCCTGCATGCACAAAGTCCTACCCCGAGGCTTGCAAAGGCAACATGCCATTGGGTAGCTGGTCCCTAGATTACAAACGAGTCTGGCTGCCTTTCATTTCGCCAGCTTGAGATGTGTAGCACCACACCATGCAGCAAGGTGAGCTAGCTGTCAAGTAGCCATCTCATGATTTAGAGGTACACATGTGCAAGTTACTCGACAGCCGTAACAGCAGAGCAGAGGATTCACGATACAGCACAACACAACACAGCACAGCACCGCACCCACCTTGCGCCCCAGCGTAAGCAGCATGATGCAGGCCACGCTCTTGCGACCCAGCCCTGCGACAAAAGAACCGGGGATCACAGCCTGTTACAATGCCATCCTGCTGCTTGGGTGCCAGCCCACCCACCATAATCGAAGAGTGCCCTGCCCAGCCTTGCCATAAACCCGCCATAAAACTTGCCATAAAACCGCAATGGAACCCATGCACCAGGGGCCATCAGGCAGAGTGATGCCCATTTGAGGGCTCTCGTGTCAGGCAGTGCACAGCCATGAACGGGCAGATGCAACTGCTGGAGTGGCTTCATCCTCACCCTCAACACTCATCAGGTAGTCTCGTGCCTCGTCATCACTCACATCTCGCAGCCACTCTAGCGACAGCAGGCCCGGCTGGCCTTTCTGGTCGCCCAGGCTAAGCTCTTCTTGCCTCTGCTGGAGGCTGGCATCCTACAGTAAGGAGTACACAGCACGGCGTGCTGGCTTCGCAGAGGACAGGATGAGCAGCCACTGGGAGAGTCACTGCCTGGGCCGTGCCATCCTAATTGAGCAGAGGCAAGGCACAAAGGAGTAAAGGGACACAGCCTGAGCCACAGCGTGCTTGCAAGACAAGACGATGTGAAAAGACATTGAGGGATGTTACTGCCATACTGCAGTCACACAGGAGGAGTAATCTTGTGTGTCACCTGCTCGATGTGCCCTTGGTATCCAGGCAGCAGCCCCTCATCCACCTCATACTGCAGCTCCACTGGGTGGGCCGTCCGCTGCCGCTTGGGGCTCCTATCAGCAATAGCTGTTGTCGCAGGGCTGTCTGGCTGGGGCTGCTCTGTAGTTGCTGCGGCTCCAGGCACTGCCAAATTGTCTGCCTCAACCGCAGCCATCCTGGGCGAGTCAGTGCTATCTCCACAGGGCTGCTCACCTGACACGGAGCAGCGCCTGCTGCTGTTGCTGCTTGCAGGCAGAGTCCATAGCGTGCCATGCTGCACTTCTGGCAGCTCAGCAGAGCTGCTGAGCAAAGCAGCAGCTCCTCTTGCAGCAGAGACATCTGCCATGCCCAGGGCTGACAACCCAGGCACAGCATCGCTGCTGCTACTTGGTTGTGGGACGGTCTGTGGCAGCGCAGCGTGGGAAGCAGGCCAGGTTGTCTGCTCCGCGGGCTCGTCGCTCTCATGCGCTGGACCTGACAGCAAGGACACTGGCATATCCATGGCGTCCGAGCGACCGTCCACTACCAAGGCAGCTACGTTCCCTTGCTGGCAAAGCCCCACTGCTGCTTGACCCTCCTGCAGTCGATGTTGAAGCAGTCCGGCTGCCACTCCCGAGGGCACCTTTGCTGGCCCCTTCAGTGCTGCCCATGCCTGAAGTTGCTGCTGTTGCTGCTTTGCTTGCAGCGGGGCGGATGGCAGGCTCAACCGCTTCCGGTTGTGCGAGATGACCGCGTCTAAGAAGGTGTGTATGCGCTTGGCCAGGCTGAACTGCATGCCCCGGCATTTGATGGCATCGGCCAACTGCAGGGCAGAGATCCAGCAAGGTTATATGAGTTTGAACCCGGCTCTGATGGTTCCACAACTTACGGCATGGGCTGTTGTGGCCATCCCGGGTGCTCTTCAAGCAGTACCCCAGGCGGCACAGGACATTGTTCATGCAACCCCTTGTGGCTCATGCGGGCCACGTGGGTGCAGACATTGAGCCTGGGTAGAGATACACAGGGACTGCATGGACCTCTGCAAATGCCCACCTTCTCATGTGGGGCGGTCCTCACTGCCTCCCAATCCACAGTGTCCTCCACATCATTAATGCAGGCGCAAGATCTGCCGTCAAGCCGCAGCTGCGCCTGCTCCCCCGCTGTCTCCAAAGCAGCAGCCCCAGCTAGCACGGGTCCCACTTGCGCACTGCCGCTCTCTGTGGGCATCTGCTCAGCTGTAATCCTGTCAGTGGTCTGCGAGAGCTGCCCCAGAGCCTGCTTATGTTGCTGCTGCTGCTGCTGCTGCTGCTGGACCGGCGGTTGTGGGCTCGTTTCTAACGGGGAACCTGCTAGCGAGCTCCATGAAGGCCTTGCTTGACAGGAAGTCGCTGACATTCTGCACATGCCATTGCCTAGCTGCTGAGGGGGAGCAGCCCAGCCAGCCTCGCAACGTCACAACACCTGGCCTGGCGCTTGCAGGCTAATTCTTTTGGGCAGGGTGTAGGTTATCAAGCAGGTCAGGATCATGTTAGAAGTTGAAGTCCCCCAGTTGGGACCCTTTCGTGTGTTCCTGAACGTAGCAGCCCAGATGCATGTCACAGGGTATGCTAGCAAATCTTGCCTGCGTAAGGAAGGCGCCCACCACCGAGTCTATGATGGAGCCAGACCAGGTGAAGCCTCGCCGGCGGTCCCCCAGCACCTCTCTGCGGGGGTGACCGAACATGAAACACACCACATGTTAGACGGGCCTCCCATCTTGCTCTCTCACTCCCAGAGTGGAAGAACGCAAGCGTAAAAATGCACAGGCCAGTGAGGGCCACAAGCAGTGAGGACTCGCAGGTCCCAGTCACCATACAATGATTTCCATGCGCCCAGGCCCCAGGTGGACATACCGCATTGCCTGCTGGAAGGTTGCCACTCGCTTAGCCCATAGCAGCGCCTCGTCTTGCCCATACACAATCATCGTCAGCTGGCCTTCCTTGAGAATGCGCGCCCGCCGCTCTACAAGACCCACAAGAGAGAATCCAGGAGCTTGTGCCTTGAGGTCATACATAGGTACCAGGTGTGGGGTAAGTGACTGAATGGCTAGAAGGACGCCACGCTGAAAGTAGCGCTCAGTTGGCAACACATGGGACACCTGGTACAAGCTACGGAGGAGCGGCCACTACTGCCAACCCAACTCACTCTTGGGTGCAGCTCGCCGGATGCTGCCAGGTGGTACAAAGGCTGGGTAGGACTGCAGCAAGGGCACGCCTCCTTGCTGCAAGCCGTCAATCACTCCTGCTGCTGCTGCCACTGCTGCTGCCTCGGTCCCAAGTCCGTCTGGTGGATCAACCACAGCTTGAAGACCAGGGAGATCTCCCAAAAAGATGCTCACCGGGTCTTGTGGACCGGTTGGGGGCATCGCCAGCAAGGCAAGCAGGCTGGCAAGGCTTGCCACGTCAGCAGGCGCTTGCCCCAAGTACCCAGTTGCCTGCTCCTGCCTGCCAGCCTCTCTGCCAAGGAGGGCTGCCAGCTGCTGGAGCTGCTCAAAAGGCAGGTCAGATGGGGGGGGAATTTGTAGATCAGTTTCTGCAATAGGTACTGGTGCGGCATCTGGGAACCTGTCAGCAGTGCCTGCATCTGGCCACCACTGCGGGGATGCATCAGGGGCCCGCTGCTCATCAACAGCAAGTGAGACCTCCATCGGCATGAAACTTTACCCCTAGCGGACTGGGTTGGACTGGATGGCACAATCGATAAAACCAGCGCTACGGAACCCCAAAAAGTATGATCTCGATCGAATGACGGTGTTGCAGTAGTACTTGGCTAGGGTGAGCAGCTAGCTGCAATAGAACGGCTCTTACGGGCATGGCCGAAGCACACAGCATGTCGGCATGCAGGATGTCAGCATGCGGCCAAGATCTGCTCCGCAATTTCAGCCAGGAAGGGCATCAACCCTGGCAAGGTGTGCCTTGCAGTGGTCCCACTCTGTTGGGCAGAGGTTGATCTCGCTTCAGCCTGCTTTTCTATGCCACCTCAGAACTCCGGCGCTTGCTATTAGTCTTGCTGTGGATGAAGTAGACAGTTCACTTGCTCAACTCAGCTTCACGACACACTGACTAAAACTTACTTTAAAAGCCTTGAAAGGGTGCGCATCTGTTGTACTGCTGTACAATTTCACACTGCTTGTCAAGTCGTTCTCCTTTCTTGTCCATGGGAAGGGACGCAGCTCCATGCCAGGCTAGCAAGGCTTGGGTAGTTCCATTGCTCCTGCTCTGGAAGGGTTGCTCGCTTACCAAGGCACTGGAACGCACTTTGGATTTTGTGGGCAGCCGAAGGTTGGTGTGATCAAGGAGGCCTTGGGGCGGCCTCCCTCCCAGCTGCTGTACCTTGGGCGAGCCAAGAGCAGCAGAAGCCATGCGGTCAGCGAGCCTCAAGCGCAGGGCCTCAGATGACCTAGAGGTGGACAAGGAAAACAATGGAAAGGAGGTTCAGGCCACAGGCAAGGCGTCTTGGCACAAGCATAAGAGCGGGGCTGCCTTGGTGTTCAAGCCGTTCAAGGTAAGCCAGCTCGGTTGAGCTCAGCAGACCGCAACCCGACTTCCGCCCTAATTTTCTGCAAGTCATGACCAGCCCTGATCTCCGCATGGGCCTGCCAATGTAGCCACCCATGGCATCACGGCCGGAAGCCAACGGCCGCAGCTCTGGCAGGAGCTTAGGGGCACGCAGAGGAGTGGTGCCTGGGGCTAGCGCCCTGCTGGGGATGATGACTCGCCACATCACAGTGGACGAGCGCTTTGCAGAAGCAGTAGATGAAGCAGATGCCCCAGACGTTGTGCTCTTCGACCCTGAAGAGTACCCACATCTGCCAGAGAGCAGCAAGCCCTACGTGCGGGTGTTGGTGGATAAGTTCATCGCAGCCAAACTGCGACCGCATCAAGTGGTGGGGGTGAGTGCTTGGCGCATGATCGTTATGGCGTCAAGGCAGTCTCTGGGGGTGGCCCGCCTGCATGTCAAGGGAAGAATCCACAACCAGGGCAACAGTCCCATGCTGATGGCTTTAGGGCTCTGCATTACGAATGCACCTTTGGAAGCTGCTACTGTTGGATGCTAACCAGGCACCTGCTGTTCAGGATCTTGATCATGGTATAAGTATTTGGATATGGTGCGTTGTGTGCTGTCCGCAGGTCCAGTTCATGTTCAAGTGCCTGGCAGGTCTCAAGGATCCCAATTTCACTGGCTGCATCCAGTCTGACAGCATGGGGTCAGTGTTGCAACCTGCAGCCTCTTTAGCCCAGGCTGCAGTCTGCACAGTGCATTGCTTTGTGCATCTGCCCACCACCTCATTGATGTAGGCCATGCAAAAAGCAAGTGGCTAGCGTCTCTGGACGTTACCCACAGACCTGCTGCTGCACATGCTGCCAGCTAACTCTGGCCCTTTTTGTCACAGGCTGGGCAAGACCTTTCAGTCTATCGTCACCATGTGGATGCTGCTGACCAACGGCATCCAGGGCACGCCCACCTGCTCTCGCACCCTGGTGCTGGTGCCCTCCTCACTGGTTACCAACTGGGGCCGCGAGGTGGACAAGTGGCTGGGCGGCAGGCTCAAGCCCGTCGTGATGGACGATAGCAGCGGTGCTGCTGTCAAGGTACGGATGTTTAGGGGTGCAAGCTGCATTGGGATTTGTTATGTGTGCAAGAGTCTGATCCTGGCAAGTCATTCATGTTGTATCCTCAGGCTATCAACTCCAGTTGACACATATGAGTACGTGGCAGTCAACCATCTGTTGAAGCTGAAGAACAAGCCATTATACCTGCAGAGAACCATCAGCTCCTTACCTGTAGCGGTTGCCGGCATGGGGCGGCCGTTGGTAGTTGTCTGCTCGTACACTACCTTCAGGTTGAACAAGGAGGCCTTCTTTAAGAAGAACTTCCAACTGGTCATCTGTGACGAGGTGGGAACAGCAGCATAGAGCGGTGTTTGGGGTATAAACACTGCACCAGTGTTCCTTTGCCATCCCTCAGAGGCTGCAGACATAGGCGCGATTGTTGCAGCTGCGAGTGGTTGGGGGTCTGAGACCAACAGTTACGTAAGGTAGAGGGGTTCCCAGGTGATTGCAGGCGCATGGACTGAAGAACGGTGACAGCCAAATCAACAAAGCGGTGGCGGGGCTGCCATGCAAGCTGCGCCTGCTGCTGACTGGCACACCTATCCAAGTGAGGTAGCCGGGTTACTGTAGCTATGCTTGCATTGCAGGACTGCAAAAAGTAACTGCGTCTATTGCCATGCTAGTTGGGCTTTCAGCTGAGCCAGCTCGAGGCTTGTACTTTGGTAGCAAGCCCGGCATAAACATAAGACAGATGTGCAGAGTTGGTTCACGTATAATATTCAACACTGACTATTGATATTGACAAAATTGCAGAACGACCTTGGCGAGTACTACGCAATGTTCAATACAGCTTGCCCGGGGCTGCTGGGCACCCCCTCTGAGTTCCGCAAACAATTTGAGCTGCCCATTCTTGCGGGCCGCGATGCTGGCGCAAGCGATAAGCAAATAGAGAGGGTAAGCAAGAACAGCATTGTTGTGAGGGAGGGTGGGGCTGAGAAAGGGACTATGAGTAAAGGGTTGAACAGGGTGTGACCCTCGTTTGACAGCTCGCCATGCTTGCTGCCACATGCACTACTTCACCCTAACACTTACACTGCCTCCATTTGAGCGTGAACCACACAGGCTCTGGTATGTTTACCAGCGTTGCCTGCACTAAACATTGCCTTCCTATGTTGGGTTTTGCCAGGGCCTGGAGTGTTCCAACAAGCTGGTGGACCTGTGCAGCCAGTACATGCTGCGGCGGACCTCCACAGTGCTAAAGAAGTACCTGCCGCCCAAGGTGCAACAGGTGTGGGTCACTCCCTTAGCACCTAGATAAGCACAACGATGGCACGAGGACACCTCTATGCTATAGCCTAGCCTTGCATGAGGCTCAGACAAAGCGTAGAGCATTATTACAACCATGCCTGTGCAGGTTATCTTCTGCAAGATGGCGCCGCTGCAGCTGGCCCTCTACAATGGTTTCCTGCGGTCGGAGCCTGTTGCTGCAGCGCTGGAGGGCAAGAAATTGGACAAGGACGCTGCGCTGGCCACTCTGCCTGCCATCACAGCACTGAAGAAGCTGTGCTGCCACCCTGATCTGGTGAGACCCGAGAAAGCTTCTTCTCACGCTTGTGAACCGCAGGTAGCCAAATGTTGCCCGTACTTTGAAATGAGGGCACAGCCAGCTACCACCGCACACCCACTAACCCACCCACCCACACCCCGCTACAAAAGCTTGACAGGTATGCACCTTTCAACTCAGTGGCAGGACAGTAACATTGGTGCTGCAGGCCTGGTAGACATGCAAACTCCTTGCCCCTTTCAGGTGTATAGCCTAGCGGGCCCCGGAGCTGGTTTTGGAGGTGGCATGTCACACTCTGGCCGCCTGGTGACCTCCAAGCTCAGCGAGCCCAAGAGGCCCGTGGTGACTGGTTTTGAACGGCTACAGCCGGCCTTTCATGATCCCTCCATCTACCCACAGTACAGGCCAGGCAGCGTGCAGACCATCCATTCAGGTGTGGAGCATGGGTGCCGTGTGCATTGCTGCTGGTCCTGCAGGTGGCTGCCGTGATGTTGTGGTCGCCCGGAGCCCTGCCTGCTGGGGAACTACAACCAAGCTATGCTCTTTTCTGTCCTTCTTGTGCCCCAAGGCAGTATAGGATGCGCAATGGGGAAGGACACCATGAAGCAGTGGCAGCACCACTCATCACCACCCTGCAGGCAACTCGCTGCAAACAAGGCACAAAAGGGTGGGTAGGAGTCCTTGATCGCAAGCCAACCTTGCAATACCGCTGCAGGCAAGATCCAGGTGCTCGAGGCTCTCCTGAAGGCGGTGCGCACCATTGAGCCCACGGACAAGGTGGTGATTGTCAGCAACTACACAGAGTCGCTGGACCTGCTGAAGCAGGTGCGCTCCCTGGAACCTGCAGCATCCCGCCCCAAAGTTTGTTGTGGCATTCAGTGAACATACAGCAGTAAAAGACACGAAGCCATAACACCCTTGGTATGAGGGGCCATGCAAAGATGGCCTGGGTGTAAGAGGAGATAAACCAAGGTCGCCCAATTGGTGCCAGAGGGCGAATGAGTGGCTGCGGCTACCGCACCTTGTGCAGCACCTGGTATCACCTTAGTGTGGAGCCCAATGATAGGTGACAAGTGCTGCCTGCCATAGCGCTTTCCACAGCCTACCTCTATACATATGCCGGGCTTTGCAAAAGTTTGCAGATGTGCGATGCCAACCGTTGGGGCTACCTGCGGCTGGATGGCAGTGCCAGTGTGAAGAGCCGGCAGCCGCTGGTGGACCAGTTCAACTCGCCCCAGCATCCCAGTTTTGTGCTGCTGCTCTCATCCAAGGCCGGTGGAGTTGGGTAAGGAGGATAGGAATGATAGCTGCATGCTTCAGTTTGTGTGAGAACGCATCTGGCTCAGTGCAAGCAGGGCATAATGGGACCCAGATGCGTGCTGACAGACAGTGACCCACTGCAGGCTGAACATCATTGGAGCAAATCGCCTCGTGCTGTTTGACCCAGGTGAGGGGGGTGCTGCTGGGCCAGATAGACCAGGAGCCAGTCATTTGGGCTTGTATCTGTTGGAACCCCATCAGGAACCCTGGCACTTGCTCATGGTGTTATGAAGCTGTTGGGTGCACCATCATGTTCCTGCAAACCACTGCTAGGCGTGAAAAGCCGCTAGGATCTCTCGGTGTGGCACCTCGTCGGTGCGGACCTGACGTTTCAAGATGCCAAAAGAAGTTCATTGCCACTGGTACCCTTCAGATTGGAACCCAGCCAACGACCAACAGGCCATGGCGCGGGTGTGGAGAGAAGGGCAGCAGAAGCATGTGTGGATTTATCGGCTGCTCACCACAGGTACACACGAGCCCTCGCAAAGGCAGAGGCTGCACTCATCTCCGCTCTTGTCCCATTGTTCGTTACCACCCATGCCCTGCTGGGTCATCCAGGAGCACCTTACACACAAGGCGCCATTTGATACTGACACCTGCCAGCGTACTTGCAGGCAGCATAGAAGAAAAGATCTGGCAGCGGCAGCTGGCTAAGGAGGGCCTCAGCAGAGTGGTGGTGGATGACAATGCCAATGAGTCTCGCACGTTCAGCAAGTACGTAGGCTGATGCTACGTCCTATCCTGTTAGGCCGTACATGTCGGCCGACTGCACTTCTTTGCACCCAGAAATGAGACTGCGTATGTGCAGTTTACACAGACTTCTTGCGCCCTGATCGGCCGTTCAAGCCTTGATACATGAGCTCACTTGACTCATTGAACGCCCAAAGCCATGCATCATTGCAACAGGTCAGCAAGTTTGAACAACCCCTGCAGAGATGAGTTGCGGGCGCTGTTCAAGGTGGACCCGACTATTGACTGCGATACCCACAAGGCCATCAAATGCAAGTGCATGGGGAGCAGCAGCAAAGGCAGCGGCACTACTGATGATGACAGCGGCAGTGACGAAGAAGGCGAGGACGAGCAGCCAGCGGTAAGCCTCACAGCTCTGCAGGTTGCCTTCTAGTCACTTATATGTGCCAGGAAATCAACATGTGCCCAAGGCTGTTCGGTACCCGTGCTATGCTGTTTTGTCCGTGCTATGCTGATTTCCTCAGGTGCACCCTATGCATCATGTACTGAAACAGAAGGGGACACATGAGCAGCTGGCTCCATATGCTTCGTCCCACAACCTCCTTGATCTCACCGTAAGTCGACCCCGTGTCTGCAGGCAGCCAACCAGGACAGCGTCCTGTCCTGGGCACATCTAAGAGATGTGTCCACTCTGCCCGATCGGGCGTGGTCTAGCGTGTCCAGCTTCATAAGAGACAAGTACATCACATTCGCCTTCTCAGGTGATCTTGGGCCTGATCACCGAGCAGTTTGCTGCTTACCAGATCCCATGAGCTGGCACTTGCACTTGCCATGCAACCGCCATGGCATGGGCACGCCGCAAGTATGCTGCTGCGCTGCTTCCCTGCAGACCACAACCTTGAATGCCCACCCACCCCTGATCAGCAAGGAGAACAAGCAGATGGAAACTGCAGGTATCCAGTCGGGCTGCTTGGGTTGTGGTTAGTCCTTCTGTGTGGCTCTTATATACAGGAAGCTCGTGCGGCTTTGTGCTTCACGAACTCAATGTGTTTTTATCTGCCTGGAACTTTACGAATCGCAGGTGTTGTTTACTTCCTATATGCAGCGACAGTGAGAGCCTGGAGCGCAAGGACTGTTTAAACAGCGAGGATGAAGGCTGGGAGGACGACGGGGATTCGGCAGACTGACGGACCGCCCATGTCCGTGCTACAGCAGGCGACAACGGTGCCAAGCACAGACGAGTTGTGGCAGAGTAACTGGACTTGCGCTGCTAGATACACAACGCCAGTCCTAAACAGCCGCCAGGGTGTGTTTGACACTTCACAGTCTCTATCCAACTCTAGAGCAAAACAAAGCGTGGGGGAAAACACCAGGAGCACACTGCAATCGCATGGGTGGGCATATCCATGTCCTGGAGGTTGTCTACAACACATCCAAATGTGGCATTCAACGTAACTATGATACAAATCAGTCATTCATATTCCCTCCTAATAAAAGGTTAAAGTAAACGCTTGAGGCAAGGCAATCTCTCAGGCTGGACAGATCCACGATATCAGTCACTCTTACATTCGCCTAGAGCAGCCGCCACTTGCCCAGGGTCACTTGCGCAGCAGCTCCACCGCCCAGGAGCCACAGAGGCCAACAAGAGCAACCATGCCAAACTGGTTGTAGACCCCGCGCCGGCGCCCGGCAGGCTCCCCAGTGCTGTAGCCCTGCAGTGTGGCTAGAAGGGGGTAGTGGCAGCATGGGAGAAAACCCATCTGTATCTGCAGATGAGGTGTGGCAGAGAATGACGGCTAGCAGTGGCTGGCGGCCATCCTTATAACCCCAGCCCGCTCATGACCTACCAGCTGACATGCTGTTAGCACTCACCAGGAAGTAGTGAATCCTGCCCGTGATCCACACGAGGCCAGCCACAGCGGTGGGGACGGGGTACTGTAAGCAAGTCAGTCAGAGGTAGTCAATGATCCCTTGCAGTGAGAGGCCATACACATGAGAGCACTGCAACTCCAGTGCAGCAACATCAGCACTGGCTTGGCCTTCTGCCAGCAGGCTCAGCAGATGTCCACTCACTCTCAGGCCAGCGATGAAGTTGAGCACCAAGAAGGTGGGAAGTTGCTCGAGGCAGTTCTGGTGTCCTCTTTGTACGCAGTTGAAAACCTTGGCATTAGGGTTTGAGGAGTCAGCGTAGAGCGCAGGGTACGGCACCTGGAGCAGGGCACTTTCCACCAGGGTTACTTTAGGTATTGGGTTGTTTGGTTATCAACGGCTCGCCTGGGGTTGGGTTTTGGCTCCAGGCTGCTGGAAGCAAGTATCCAGGCATGACCAGGGAAAGTGCAGGTCCCATACCGTGGTCAAGGCCAAGGATACTCACGTCATACTTCTTACGGGCCTGCAGGCAAGCAAGCTCTTTGAGAGGTTGATGACTGCCAGGCTGCACACACGGCCAGGCCGTTTTGAGCACATGTAGGCTTTCCAGGCTTCCTCCGTGACCAGCAAAGTCGGCTCACCTTCATAACTCGACCTGCCATCCAGCCATTCACTACGAATGCCGCTGCCAAGCCCACGCCCAGCACATACCCATACTCCCTGGAACAGCGATGGGGTTAACATCGATAAGCTAGGTTAAAAAACCAGTAAGAAAAACCAGTAAGAGATTCCTCTAACTCCGTGGACCAGGCAACCACATACCTTGCTACGGGCAGGCTACTCATGGCCGCAAGGTGGGGTGAGATGTAGCACAGGAGCGTCAACGGGACGTTTGTGCGACACTAAAGATGATATCTTTACCACTATGAGGGTGTCGTTTATACGGTTTCGTGGCTTGAGATCACCTGCTTGGCCTGCTGTGTGTATAAATAATAGGCAACTGATGCCATTGAAATGCGACTGGAATCCTCTCAGGGGAGTTTGAGGGCAGACGTGCATGAATAGCCACGAATTCTTGTAGTCTATATCAGGCTAAACCATCTCAAATCCCGTCTATGACTAACCAGTGGAATGCAAGCTTGGCTCATCACTCAGAGCTCACACACCACGGCGGTATTTTCTAGGGTTCTTGACTCTCAATGGTGCCCTAGGTATCCCTTGGTGCACAGCCACTTGCACAAGCGTGCGCAAAAACCAGCTGATAGCCTCCCTAATGCTACAAGGAGGACGGGTTTGTGACAACAGTTACAACCAGCACGTTTGATGTCCTCCACCGATACTCCTGGGTCCACAGCTTTCCAAAAGCCAGCATACGCTCGAAAAGAACAAGATACGCTCCTCCCTCCGTGCAATTGAAAGGAGCACATATAAAGGGCCGAGCGCAAGCTGAAAGCTTGCAAATGTCCTGCTCTAATAGAGTACACATCTCCGACAAGTAGACAGGCCGCTTGGCCAAGGAATAAATGGCGAAAACCAAAACTGTGTCTCCTGGAGAGTCTCCTACATTGTACGACTACATATACAGGCCCACTAGCTAAGCACACCCACAGCCTGTCCCAATGGCAAGAAGTGCTGCAATCCCTACAGGTGCCACCATTACGCCCTGCGGGCCGGGGCCACCCCAGCCATCCTAGCTAAGTGGTACAACTCAGCCCCGAGCTTCCACCTACCCCGCATTGCTGTCACAAGCCGCCATGGCCACAAAGCGTGTTGAATATTGCCAGCACTGCCATGACAGCCGCCAGCACTATCATGCCCCCCGCTGCCGTTCTCCACAGAGGGCGGCTATCCCTCCGCAGGACCAGCAACCCGGGAAAGACATAGGAGAAGGTCACACATGCTGTGGAGCCCACAAGGGATACCAGAACCCACATGGAGGGCACCACTATGCTCAGCGCGTAAGCTGCCATGACTAAGAGCAGCGTGAGCTGGTAGAAGGTTCTGCGGGAGAGCTGGAGGGCGGGTGCCTTGAGGGCCATCTCCGACACATTCTCCCGTACAGCCCACACCTGCAAATGCAAAAGCAATGCACCAGTAGCACGTGTTCGCTTGCTCCCTTGTTGCGACCCTCACGGCAGGCCTGCCCATGCCACTCACAAACACACTAGCCATGACCACGGGAATACCAGCAACAAGCCTGCTTACCATGCAGCCTATCTCTCAACAAGCTGAGGCCTGAGACAGAACCCATATGATCGCCATTTATAGGCTTACAGCGACCAGAAGATGGAGGCAGCACTTGCCTTCAAGCAGAAGTTGACCAGCAGGTTGAAGGTGTAGCAGAAGGCCACAACATCAATCAGCGCATGGGCCAGTGCCCTGGGCACCAAGCCGCTGACGAAGCTGAAGTTGAGGTTCTTCAGCACGTCGCCGTAAGTTTTGGAGCCAAATAACAAGTACCCTGCAAACATATGGCCAATCCAGGTGTGACAGTGCGTCTCTCAGCAACTTCAAAGAGGTCAGCACCTTGCAAGCACATGACTCACATGTGGTAGGTGGCAGGCACCGTCAGCGACAGCAGAGTAGAGTCTAAAGCCATGGGGTAAGGGTCCCTGGTGGGGGACATGAGCACTGCCGACAGGCACAGTACCACCCCTGAACCTGGACAGCCCCCTAGCAGAAACATGAGCTTGGCACCACACCCACCGCTCATTGCGACTGTGGTGTAGAAGGCCGCGCAGAGCAGCAGCGTGCGGCGGATGACGCACAGCATGGTGCAGCCCCGGGGGTCTTTCAAGGATTGTTGCTGCATGCACCATGACAAAGGCTTAAAGGAGGCAGGCGGCAGCGCGGTCAACAGCAGAGGTGGCAGGGGTGAGCTGCACATGCACTTGACGAGGGTCCCCACCCTCGCCGCCATCCTTGCCCCAGCAGGTAGATGCCCTGGCATATAGCTTTCTCCACAGCTCTCCTGCAATGTGAAGGCTTGACAGGAAAGCCAGGGCCCCACCGCAGCGCAAGGGCCATGCCTCAGCACACACATCTCACTATCAGCGAGTGCCACCGGACACCCCCACGTCTCCCCCCCCCGCGCACCCGGGCAGGCCTGTGCAGCCTTGCAGGGGCACACGCCAGGAATGCCACGCAGCATGAACTCACAATGGGGAGCAGGTTGAAGTGGCAGGTGAAAGCCATGGCGCTGACAGATACCACGGTCAGCAGCGCTGTGGCTACGCCTCGTATGCTCCCGTCGGCTATATCTGCAAAGCTAGGCAGCACGTGTACACCTGGTCCCACTTCGCCCTGCAGAAAGAGCCAGATCCAGCAGGGTGGTTACTGCCTTGAACAAGGGTGAACAAGGTACCGTGCATAAAGGCAGGAGCGCCAGCATATATCCATGAAACAGAAAGGAAAGCTACGATTGAAACCATGTGCTGCCTAAACCTCAAGTGCCAGCAGCAGCAAGCAGCACTGCAAAAATGAGTACCCATGCACTTCCAAGCTACGACTGCCGCTGGAAGGCAAATCTTGCGCCCTTGGAGCCATACCAGAGTCAGCGCCCTGATAGCCAGGGAGCAGATGGTTGTGGCCAGGAGAAGCACCATGACAATGCTTGTGCGACTAAAGCGAGCCACCGATGTAAGGCTGCGCGGTATTAGCATGGGCACAACCACCCCAAGAACCAGCACAGCCACCTGCAGCAGGGATAGCAACCACAATCAAGAGCAACTGGCACAGCAGAGCAGCGGGGGTCGTCCAATCGCAAATGTGATTCACTGCAAGTAGAGCCGCCTAGGCTGCCTGCCAAAAATTGAGTCAACGACGTCTTGAAGCGGCAAAAGGTAGGGAGCAATAAAGTGCGCTCAAGCAACCTTGGCAACCAGCACCTCTGCTAGCATCCGACCATGCTGCCCTGGCGGCTGCTAGGCAAAATTCCACCTAGATCCGGCAAAGTGCAGGGTGCAACAAGCAACGCACTCACCACGATAGGTCTACAAAGGAACCAGGGGTTGTCATGGCGGTTCAGAAGCGTGGGCAGCACCCCGCCAAACTCAGGCGCCCCCCCAACCAGTACATCCGCTATGATGATAAGGTACACCACCATCACGCCTGCAACCCAGCGACAAGCCTGCTGCTTGGAAGATTACAATGCTCGGTACACCAACTACTGCATTTTTGACACCTGTCTACTTCCAGGACCTCTAGTAGTGGCCAGCTGGGCAGCAACTTGGGACGCCAAGTGACCTACCTCCCACGTGCACGGTTATTGCTAGATGGAGGATGAGGGCCCCAAGTGGGCCAAACTCCGCTTTAATCAGCTCTCCGTAGGACCTCGCCTTGCTCTGTGCTGCATACCTACACAGGCGACACGTACCACATGTTAGTGCACTTTACACATCACAAGCTTGCCTGCCTCACACACACAGCTACACTTCCAAGCTTGCCTGCAAACTCGGCACGCAAGCACAGCAGACGCAGCTGTGGCAACACAGAGCCTCTTCAACCCCAGCTGGGCAACTGACTTGACAATGATGCCAGTGGAGAAGTATGCCAGGCATGTCACAAAGACAACAAGGGAGAGCCCGAGGGCCATGCCCACTGTGGCAAACGCCTTGGGCAACGCCAGCATTCCTGTAAAGCAGCAACAAGCCTTCCCTATGTTTGCCTGCTTAGGCAAAGGTTTGGCCGGTGTTTCAGACAAAGCTGGTACACAGCAATCTTGCCTCGCACAGAGATGCACGTAGTTTCATACCTGCGCCTACTGCTGTCACAGTCAGGTTGGCCACCCCGCCTGACACAGAACATCCCTGCCGGCAGGACTGCTCCTGCCGGGTGCTCTCTTCCCTGCAGTTTAGGAGAAGAATATAGTGCCTGGAGAGGTGGCAAGCTTTACCCCACACAACGCTGCTGCAATCCTCTGCCGGCGGGTCACAGTCCCAGGCAGCCTTTCCAGCCTCACTACATGAGTTTTAGCAGCGACAACCTTACACGAGCAGATTTTGCAAGGAATAATCGGTGACAAGACAGACTATCACCTGACGGCATATGGGTGCAGGGGTCGAGCCCAAGTGGGGCCAGCATGCCAACAATTTGACTTTCATCATGCTTCCTAGTCTAACATTGGCGCACCTTTCGAGGAGGGGAGCCAGCGCCTCTACGTCCCGGGGATCACCAGCAGTGGTCCCCATGATGGCCCTTGCGGCCACAACTGAGCGCGCCAGGGCAATATATGTTAGTCTGTGGTGAAGAAAATGTCATTCTGTGCTGTTCTCGCCACTGCTGAAGAACTCCCAGGCCTCCCGCCGGCATGGCGCGCTGGTTTGACCATCCCGCAGCTGTCCGAAAACTTAAACACGCCCAGCAGCAGGTGCCCAATGTGGCAGTGCAACCAGTGCTGGAGGAACAACCGACTGTTCCTCATTTTGGTATGACATGCATGACAACGTCCCACTGCAGCAGTTCTCGCCATTGCTGAAGAACTCCCAGGCCTGCCGCCGGCATGGCGCGCTGGTTTGCCCATCCCGCAGCTGTCTGAAAACTTAAACACGCCCAGCAGCAGGTGCCCAAAACGGCAGTGCAGCCAGTGCTGAGGAACAACCGACTGTTCCTTATTTTGGTATGACTTGCATGACAACGTCCCACTGCAGCAGCAAATGACCCTGGCCGGCAGGGTGGTGAAAATATGCGGGGCGGCTCCTAACCCGCTTGTACCCCTTGGACTTAGAGGTATCAAATCCTTTTGGCTCCCACCACATGAGACATACCCAGCCTGCTTAACACTCTCATACGTGTCGCTGGCCGCCGAGAGCAGCACACACGACTACCCATCACTGCAACCTAGCCTTGCGAGCAAGATGCACACACAACCGCAGCACCACAGCACACCCTGCCCATACACACGGTAATAACTCAACCCAATACAAGCTCACACAAGAGTGAACGTCAGGCTGCATGCCCAGCATGCTGTGTCACGTGTGGGCTCATGAGTGTTTCCGCGCCCTTCATGCACCTCCCTGGGATGCCTGCCCGATGCAACAGTAGCCCGTCCCTAGGCGTGGTCCAAGTCGATGAACACAACAGCGTCATGGTGACCCAGCCTCAGCTTGCCAGGGCCCTCAAACTTGATGGAGTAGCCCAGCGGCACGTGCCCCGCCGGCGTTTGGTGCATGGCCCGCAGGGCAGCTGCTGCTGGCACCACCACCATCTTGGCTGGGTTCAGCAGGGTGGGCCCCCGCTGCAGCCGCTGCGCCCAACCCTTTTGTAGGCGCCAGCCCACAACGACGCCTTCCTCGTCTGCAAGGGGAGTTGCTAGCAGGTGAGCTCGCAAACATGCAGCAGCCAGAGCGCGAAGAAACGCAGACTGTACCAGCATGCATGATGTACATGTGCCTTTGCTAGCACAGGTTTGGTGCGCTCCCCCCACCCCCCACCTTTGCATGAACTGAGACTTCTCTTGAACCGACCACCAGGGCTGCGAGGCATGTAACCAGGCACCTGCACAAAGTGCCATGCATCCCCTCACCTGAGTAGCCCATAAGCAAATCACCCAGGGAGGAGAAGCACAGCGCGGACAAGGCCCCAGAGTCCGCACGCGAGCGCTGCATCCCCGGCAGGTCCATCCTCAGCTGGTAGGCCTTGCGCCCTGCGCCACCCACCCGCACGGTAGGCACTGCCCATGTGCTCACACCAAGGAAGTCAGGCCTGCTTGCTTGCCACTTGGGTGGTACACACGCAATGCAGTCCAGCCCGCCTGTGCTGCTGAAGCAGCATTTGCTAGGGACTGGTGGGCGCATGCTGGACGGTCCCAAGCCCCCTCTGCTGGGCACGCCTTAAACACGAATAGCTGGTCCTAATCAACCTTTGAAGGATGGGACGAACTACCAGCTGGTCACGGCAGACTACAAAGGGGTGCCTGCAGGCTTCGCAGGCTCCACCTCTGCACACCCTTGCCCCCGTCCGCACCTGTGTCAAGGTCATACACGGCCACAGGGTCTGGCGCCCCACCGGCCTCGGTGCCGCCACCTACGAGGCCCCCATGCGATGAGGAGGAGCTCAGCGAGCCTGTGGAGGCGTCTTCCAGCAGCGCCTTGCCCTGCCGCACCTCCGGCAAGGCCACCGCCAGCTGCGGCAAAAGCCAGACATGGAAGTAGTGAGTTGGGCACGCTGGTAACGCGTAGGACACAGCGTGAACTCTTGCGGTGCATGGGGTAGCCACACCCAACAAGGTGAGGAGGTTTGACTGCGAGCTTCCTAGCCGATAAGCGTTGCCCAACAACCCCCACTCCCTGTGCCGCGTAGCCCGGTGGCCTGCTGCTGCCCTGCTTGCTCGCAACCTCCCGCTGGCAAGCTGGCTGTAGCAGCCTTGCCTGCTACCAATCTGCAAGCCCGGCCGTGCGGGGCTACAGCTTGACGCCAGCAAACGACCTGCCTGCTGCGAGTCCGCATGGTAGGCCGCATGGGGGTAGCGCATGCACAGCTCCTTGAGTACGGCAGTCACTCCCGCCAGGCAGGCGCGCTTGAGCGCTGGGCGGGAGGGGTCCAGCCCCCGCATCACCACCTCCACCAGGAGGGGCAGCTGGGCGGCAACCTGCGGCGGGAGGAGGGACTAGGTGGCAAGCTTGGGACTGGCATTGATCCTATGTGAGAGAGGGCTGCAGCCGCGCCGTGTACCACTGACTTGCTCAGCAGGGACGGCTGGCTGGCCAGCTTTGCGGTGTACAGGGCAGCCAGAGTGCACCAGTTGCACAGGCTCCTGACAGTGATCAAGCCCCAGCGGGTAGCAGACCATGGCCTGGCTTGACATATTGTAGGGTTGTGTACCGCCAGGCACTGGCTGAGCTCAGGCATCCACAACCTGAGGACAGAGACGACTGACTACCGAGGCTGCTATGCACGAGCGTGGGGAATGTCGCCGCGCTCGGCATGCATTCCGCTACCTCGTACCTGCTGCTGCCCCCGCGCGGTGTGCATGAGCCTGATTAGGGCCGTGAAGGCCAGCAGGTGGGTCGTGGAGGCAGGGGGGGCAGCCTCCTGGGCCCCTGCAGCCAGCCGCTGCCCCAGGTGCTGCAGGAACAGCCGCAGGTCCACCGCTGCCAGCGCCGTCAACAGCGCGCCCACGGCCTCGCGGCAGGCCATGACGCTGTTGGCCCGTGTGCCGGCCTCTGCAGCGGCAGCGGCAGCACTCCGGGGGGTGCCGGCGGTGGTGCCCGGGGCTGCCGGGCCAACAGAAGGGGAAGCCATGCCACTGCCGCTGCTGCTGGTGTGATGGTTGTGGTTGTGGTGGTGGGGCTCGGTATGGTGGTGAGGCTGGATGCGGGCCCTGTCCTGGTTGAATGCTGACAAGTGGTGGTGGTGTAGGAAGTGATGGTGGTGGTGGTGCCGTGGGTAGAAGCTGTGCTGGTGGTGTGGGTGCTGGGCATTGCCGGGGTGGGGGGCCGGGTGGCTGTGAGTGGCCATCTCTGCCGACAGGGCTGCCAGCCTGTCAGCCAGCTGGTAGAGACTGCACAGCCACAAGAGGAAGGGAATGCTGGGTGAATTGTTGATAATGCAGGCTCCCGGGTCCCGTCCAACATCACGATCCAGGGAGGTAAGAGACTGCTACCTTTCCGACCCATGCCTTCGGGACATCCGTGGTCGAAAACTTACGCTTCAGGCGCGGGTCCAAGCAGGCTCAGGCCAGCAAGCAGGACACCGTCCGGAGTAATCTTTCTTGCAGGCACCACAGCCTTGCCCATCCCCCCCCTTCCGCCAGCAGTCCCCGTCACAAATCTCTCCCAGACACTATGTCTCAACTACATGCCGCCGGTCGCCGGCGAAGCCAAATCCCGCTAACAGTCCAACCCCGGATCAGCTGGGATAGCGCATAGCTAGCCCCAAATAACCAACCAAGCACAGCCAGCCTCCCAGAACGCCACCTCGCCAAGTCCCTGACCCAATGTCACCCCATGCACTTGCCACAGCCCCATACCTGGCCAGTAGCCCCGACAGGTCTCCCAAGAACTGCTTCCAGTGCTGCCCAGCCGCAGGGGAGGCCAGCCCCTCTGCCAGCATGGAGGCCGCGGCGGCAGCAAGGGGCGAGGGGGCGCGGAAGACCAGGCCCAGCAGGCTGGGCACGGTGATGGACACCAGCCTGCAGGCCAGACCGCAAGCAGGCAGGCTGTCCCAGCAGTCGACAGCGGCCTTGAGAGAGCAGGAGCGGTGACGGCAGCAGCATTCAGGGACTGGTGGAGGGGGCCTAAGCAGGCTGGGACGGCATGTTGGGATCAGGCTGGCCCCTGCCAGTAGCAAGGCTGAGGCGGTAGGGAGGGCTGGACTTGGGAGGCCCTGCCACCGCTCATGTGGCGCAGCCGGCATGGACACCTAAACGGTGCGCTCAGCCCTCCAGGATTATAAAGCACGCTTCAAGGCAAGTTCACAACGCCTGCCACCCTGGCGGGTTGCATGGAGCGCGCCAGCAGCCATACGGCCCAGGGCAGCTGACCAAACTGCCG
>BBXU01000997.1:0-48051 GCA_001598975.1 Parachlorella kessleri | reverse complement strand
GCAGTCGTTGCTGTCCTGCAAACGGCAAGGCAAGGACACAACAAGATTCTCTGGGATCCTGGGCTCCCTACAATGGACCCTCAACGGGCCATGTAGCGCCACAGCATGACACTTTGCCCCTGCCCCTCATAAAACACATTGACAGCCAGGGTTCACGAGTGACCTCCCTACGTCGGCTTTGCACTGAAGGAGTAGCTGGCTTGATACAGCCACCCAGAGCCTGCTTTGAGACCGCCCAAATGCCCTTCTGTCCCTGGCGACCTCCTCCATACTCTGGTACGAGGGTGGGGGCCGCCCACCTGCCAGTGTGCGGCATAGAGGGACACATCCGGCGTGGCCAGCCGCGGCAGCAGCTCAGGCAGGCGCAGCGTGTACAGCGTGGTGAGCGTGTTGCAGGGGCTGCAAACCTCCTCCTCCAAGCTGTGCCGGCTTGCTAGCCTGCAGCGGGCACCGTAATGAATGTTGCAGCAGCCTTGTCTTGCTTCCGGGCGGATCAAGGAAGAAGCAATGGCACAGGGCTAGTGACAACCTTAGCGCTCAGACCCGGCTTGCATATATCAGCATTGCCACCATTATCGTGGCAGAGTGCATACACCTAGGGTCAAAGTGTGGCCTTGGTGTTTGACCTTCAAAGCGTGTCCAGTGAACAACCGGCAGCAGACTCTCAACACAAAGCACATATCGGAGAACGAGCACTTACTTCTTGGCCAGCGCCACAATGCTCAGCAGCCGCTCAGCCACAAAGCGCCCATCTCGGCACCACAACTCGTGGCTGCCGGTGCCATGGCACCCCCCACCAGCCTGGTGCTGCCTCAGGCGATCGTCACCCTTGACTAGTACTCGGATAAGGCCGTCACCATCCCAGGCAGGCTCCTCAAGGCTCAGCTTTTCCCCAAGACCCGCTCTCGTCACCGACCCATGGCTGTCTATATGCCGCAGCACAGACGGCTGGGGTATGCCGCCGCTGGCACCTGAGCTGTTGCCACCCCCTTGCCCTGCGTGCCGGGTGCTTGCAGCGGTGCAGGGGATGGGTACCAGGGAGGGGCACTCCATGCAGAAGCAGTCGTGGTCTCGCCAGATGGGCTGCACCAAGTCCAGTAGCAGGCCAGGGGCTGGCTGGCCGCTAGCAGTACGGGGAGGCAGAGGGCCAGCAGTGCCCATGCTCTCCCACAGGGATAGGGCCGCTGGGAGGGCACAGCAGCGCCACAGCATGCGCAGCAGGGCAGCATCTGCCTCTGGGTCCAGGCCCCAGCAGTGCACCAGCGTCAGCGCAAGCAGGAGGGTGGAATCCAGGGAGGCTGGGGCCAGCGCGGGGGATGCAGCCGCCACCGCTGCTAGTGTCGCTGCCTGGCTGTAGTGAGGCAACGACTGCATGTATGTCGGGCTGGCGAGCGGGGACGTCACCGAGGGTGGCTGAGGGTTGGGCGAGTGGGTAGGCAGCAGTGGCTGGAACCCTCCAGGGCTAAGTCCCGGCAAGAATGCGGCAGGCTGAGGTGATTGTGCTGCCGCCGAGACAGGCCCAGTGTCAATGGACAGCCGCGGCAGCTGCTCCGAAGACCCTAGTGAGACAGCCGGACACAGGGGCGGGGACGCGGGCGTGCTCCTGCCGCTCGCACCAATGCTGCCTGCTTCGCTCAGCCGGGCGCCGGCGCTGCCGCTGTGCATGCTCTGCATGCTGTGCGCGCCGTGCTGCAGCCTGTCCAGCGAGGCGCGCGAGCTGCTACGCAGGTCCAGCGCGCCAATGGCGGGCAGCTTCTCATGCGACTGGTGCTGCTGTTTGCTGCTGGCAGTTGGTGACGCACTCTTTGTGCCCCTGGGGCTGGGCAGGCAGGTATTGGGCTGGGGAGGACCTAAGCCTGCAGCTTGCCAAACATAAGGCATCTCAGCAAGGCGTGGCCGCCACATAGACTACAGCATGACGCCCTTGGCAAGCATGGTGAAGGCATGGGGCCGCATGCCTAGCCTCGGTGCGTCCTATGTAATAAAAGGCAAGCCAGCTTCGGTGACTGTGCACTCCAGGCACAAAATGCCCGAGCCGATGCAGCTGGCGTGCTTACACAGCATGGTGCAGTAGGCCAGGCATGGTGATGGCACTGCTGCACAAGGAAAAGCGCCAGACACCGAAAGGGGGTAGCACCCTCTTGCCTGTCAACGGCTCCTGCGAGTGCAGCATTGCGTGCACATCGATGTCGAGGAGCAGCACCCCGTGGGCTAGCAGGCAGGGCTCCCCCAGGCCCTCCCCCTCCCCCCGGCTGTGGTGGGGGATGGAGGAAGCAGTGACGTACGGCCTGGGAGGGGCAAAGGCAGAAAGAGAGCCAGCCGGTGGGCAAGTTGCTGCCAGCTGCCCCGCTGAAGGGCTGCTCAGGTCGGGGCCAAGGGGGCTGTAAGTTGCACTGCTGTCGAGGCCGGCATGGGTGGTACCTAGCCGTGGAGCATGGGGTGTTGCAGGAGAA
Organism: Parachlorella kessleri; assembly: GCA_001598975.1. NCBI lineage: Eukaryota > Viridiplantae > Chlorophyta > Trebouxiophyceae > Chlorellales > Chlorellaceae > Parachlorella > Parachlorella kessleri. The sequence continues at coordinate 45,598 of BBXU01000997.1, read as the reverse complement.
GGCCAGGGGGGGCCGCTGCTAAGGACGGCGTTGTGCTGAGCAGCCATGGAGATGCCGTTGAGGTAAGTCTGCATGGTGGCTGCGGCATGTTTCCCCGCCACAACACGGTCCAGGGAGCCTGCGTTCGGGGGAGGGTACACCAGTTTGACCCTCTCTGGTGGAGCAGAAGAGCTGGGGGGTAAGCGATGCTGGCAAGCATTAAGTACCACAAAGTGTGGTACATCTGCTCAAAACTGCACCTTCGAACTGCACTCAGAGGAAGCTCGCCCGAAGCCAGCTGACAGCCGGCTGACACTTGCAGCCCTGGACATACACAGCCTGTGATATAGCAGTACACACACATGACACCCGCAACCGTCGTGCCGGGCCAATCAAGAGAAAGGGAAATCCGCAAAAAACGATCCATCAGACCATAACTCACCAGCCTGCACGTCCCACAGTACGAAGACTGGCAAATCCGGTGGCTCCCCTCCACCAGTGGCTCCCACAGAAGCCTCGGCATGCTCGGCCCCCGCAGCGCCCCACTTCTCCTGTCCTTGCCGCCTTAACCCCAGCAACCCCGACTGCTCTCCCTGGGTGCACATTGCAGCCAGGTAGCCCCTGCCCAAGTCCCACACCAGCGTGTGGGGCAGGCAGCCCGGGGGTGCGTGCAGCAGCCGCTCGCAGCAGCCGCTGCGCAGGGACAGCAAGGCTACCGTGCAGTCAGCGCCGATGCTGGCCAGGCAGGGGCCCCAGGGCTGGGGCTGACCCTCGGGGGCGGGCACCAGCTGAAGTACCTGCACAGGCGAGCTCGCAGGGCTGCTCACTGGCAGCATACATGGAGGCACTACTTGCAATTACCGGCCCTACTAGCAGTGCAGGGGGCGGCCCAGGGCTGGGGCACACCTCGGGAGGCGCAGGCTGCCACCCCTATGCAGGCGAAACTGCCTGGTGTCAGGCGGTAGTGCAGACACCGAAGCTCCCCACATATGGGTAGGTAACCTGGGACACCCGTACCAGCACACAGGATTTCAATGACCAACCAAAGCCCCCGCTGGTGGTGTCCGCCCCCTGCCCTGGTCTCACAGTTCAGTAAGCTACACTTAGCACACCTCCCACTCACCTTGTCAGTATGGACATGGAGGCTGAAAAGTTGCCGCCCCACTGGGGGCCCGTCCATCTCCCAGCCACACACGCTGCCGTCGCTTGAGGCTGACACCAGCAGCCCGCCAAGTCCCAGCCCCTGGTGCGCCAGCACACTGCTCAAGCTCAGCACCTGGCTGGTTGACTGTGCGTCCTAACTTGCCGTCATGCCTCGGGCTGCAAGTCCGACTAGCTAAACAGGTACCTCAACCGACTTAGGTGCACCTGGAGAGTTGGAGCTGGCAAGGCTGTCTGGATAACTTGAAATTTTCAGCTTGGCGTCTACCCTCCAAGGGACATTGCTGCTTGATGCAGCAGAAGCAGCCTCGACTAGCCTCTGTGCCTACGTGCCTACTGTGCCTCTGTGAGTTAGCAGTGCAAGCCAAAGCCCAAAGGCACCCCAGGCAGCCAAGCAGCCCACCGGCACAAATGTCTCTGCGATGCATGTTGCACCATCGAGCTGTAACAAGCATGTGTACAGTCGAAACCACCCATTACAGCAGCCCACCTGCGGCAGCCTAAGCTCCAGAAGGCAGGTGACCGCGCCGCCGTGGCCACACAGCTGTCCACAAGGATTACTGCTACCCAGGTGGGGCACCGCATAGGCCAGGAGAGGCCACAGCTGTATGGTGCCATTGGACATGCCCTGCAGGGCGGGCCAGCATTGGAGGGTCAAGATTAGCGAAGGAACCACTGGTCCTGCAAATGCCGCAACTGACAGCAACAACATGGTGGCAGGTCTATGCGGCATTGAATGCCGCATAGACATGCTGAGCATCCCACCAAGTGGGGCACGGCTTTGCCGCAACTGACAGCAACAACAACAGTGGCAACTGCAGCGTCCGCTGCAGGCCTGGCTACCCATTCTGCATGCGACACCGTCAGGCACACTGAAGGCATCGAGGCCGGCATGCTGTTGGCAGTCACCTGTGCCACATACTCTGCTGCGTGGCTATTCCTGCCTGCCAGCGCAGCCACAGTCACACAGGGCTCATGGCCGACGCTGCTGCAACTGCTGCCGGTGCCCCCTCTGGAGGTCCTGCTGCCAAGATCTGAGCCACCCACAGGCTGGGGGTTGCCTCTGGGTACTGCCCACGCTGCAGGGCATCCCCACGACGCTAGGCTAGCTTCCTGGGTTTCGGGCTCCAGTACGACTGGTGTGGGCCTCTCTGCTGGGGCTGCCGGGCCATCCCCTGCCTTGCTGCTAGCTGCCAGGGCGGGGAAGAGGTAGGGCAGGCGGAAGACTGATAGCTGGGGGCCACTCCCACAGGCCATCTCGCTCCTACTGCTGCTGCCAGTAATACCATTCTGCTTGGTGTGCGTTGCAGTCATCTGGGAGGTGGGGCCGTCATACAAGGTACTGCTGCTGCCGCTGCTGCTGCTGCTGCTGGTACCGCCCACCCCAGAAAGCAGCCGCACAAATTTGGCGCTACCTAGGAAGGCAACGTCCACTCGGCCAGAGGCAGCAGGTGCCCCTCTAGGGGTGACACCTGGCGTGCCAGCTGTCATGACCCCTGGTGCCACATCAGCAATGCCAGCGGCAGGGGCAGGAAGCAGCGGCTGTACTACCGCCACCTCCTCGATGCGTGGAGGACCGCTGCCACAGGCAACCTGGATAAAGCTCATGCTGCCGTCTAGCCGCCACAGCACCACAGTCTCCACGGCGCCCTGGCCGGCGAGCCCTGCATGGCGGCCAGCACAGTCATGTAAGCTGTGGCACCAGCACAGCCTGATGGCTGATACAGGCAGAGCTGGGCTGTGCCAGCCTGACACACAGTGCATTTTCAGCCAGCGAGGCGCTCGTGGGTTGCTGTTGCCAGCATAGGGATCCGTGCAGCCAAAACAACGAGAATCTGCGGCGAACTGTCAAAGAATAATATCCAAGATGAACTGCATCAACTCCGTTAGAACTAGTGAGGCGAATGGCAGGGTGTCCTGCCCACCACACAGCAGTCGTAGGGTGGCCCACCTGCAAAGTAGTGGTCACCTCGTGTCCTGTCAGCTGCCATGGCGCCGCTCAGGATAACTCCCCCGGCCAGCTTTGCTTCACACCCTGCTGCTTGCTGCTGCTGCTGCTGCTCCAGCATGGGAGCTTCACTATCGGCTGCCCAGCTCACTTGCCGGCGCCCAGCAGCAGCAGCAGCGGCAGTGGCCCCTCCGCGGTGGTGGGTTGAGAGGTGCAGCAGCCGGGAGAAGGACGGGGCATCCTGCCCATCCCATGCCTCAGCTTGTAGCAGTGCCCAGCCCTCAGAGGTAACCAGGAGCAGCAGCGTGGCATCTTCAGAAAAACAGGCGCCTGCAGCAGAACCTCTAGTGGGGTGGATATGGGCCCCTGGTGTGCATAAAAATGAAGGCAGTGCAAGTGCTCCAGCGATTAGTATTCGGCAGGACACAGGTGCACACTGCTCTTAGCTGTGTTGCTGGATGACACGGACAATGGATCAGCAGTCAGTACAAGTGCCTCTGCTGTAGGGCCAAAGCCGTGAATGTCTGCCAGCGGCAGGGTCAGACAGGCATCCCCCCCTATGAGCCGAACCCACCAACGAGCTTTCCAGGCAGCGAGGCAGCAGCAGCACTGCCGTTTCGCTGTGAAGGCTCGGCAGCAGTTGGTGGAATTCGTGGGGAGGGAGGCGGCGAGGTAGGGGGAGTCAGCGGCTGCCCCTCAGACACCGCAGTCAGGGCGCTGAAGTCCCACGTCACCAGGCAACCATCCACACTGCACCCAAGATCACAAGATCGGCTGCTTGTTATGAACAGGGAGCCAGGTGCACCACGTGTCAAGGCAGGTGCACCCATGTCGACAACAGAAAGCAAAGTGATGCTTATGGTCCCTGAGTGCGCATTCCAAGCAGCCACACAAGCGGAACGCAGGCGCTCCGCTCCCACTAGAACAGTGCTGGCCAAAGGTCGCCTGATAACTTGTTAACCACCCATGGAGTACCTGACGCCAATAGCAAGCGTCTTGCTAGGCAGCGCCAGCACCTTTAAAGCCAGGTTGCCCTCGCTTTTCCCACCCCCTGCAAAAAATGCATACCAATGGCAGGGCCCCGGCTTGGCGCCCAGTAATCCACAGTGAAGCAGCCCAGAGGGACTAGAAAACCAGCAAAGGCACCAAAGGAGGGCAATCAGATATGCCGCAATGTGTGCTGGGTGAGGTTGCATGAGCTCTCATTGTCTCCTACTGCCCCCAGGCGCACCTGCTACTGTGAGGAGCCCAAGCCTCTCAACACTGGCTGGCCGCAGCAATCCTTTCAGCGACAGACTTAACGGCTCCAACACTGCCAGCAGCCTTTGGGGCCCCCAACGTTGCTGCCACCTGAAGCCATTCCCGCTGCCACCATCACCGCTGCCGCCACCAATGCCGCGACCACCACTGCTGCCAGGCCCAGAGTGTGACTGTGCCTTGTGTAGCGGGGCTTGTGCATATGCAGGCACTTGGCAGGAGAAGCACACGTGGTGGCCGTCCGGCATCAGGATCCACCCCTGGACTGGTGCCACGCTGAGGTGCTGGCGCAGCAGGCAGGCGGCACCGCCTTCCTCCCAGGCGCAGGCAACCGCGTCAGCACTGATGCTGACAATGAGGGGCGTGCCAGTGTTACCTGCAGGAGTACCCAATTGGCCAGCTGGGCAAAGCAGGGCAGGCCTGGAACATTAGCCCGGCAGGCGGGCTGCGCAGTAAGGCAGACTTCCCAAGACCCAGTGTATGTTTCATACCGAAGAAACGTACTAAAGGACCTACCAATCCAGATGCCTCAGGGGCAGCCAGTAAAGACAATCTAGTTCCAGCATCCCTACCTGGGTATGTTGTGGCAAGTGTTGTGATTTCCGCGTCGTGCCCACTGAGCAGGAGCTGCGGCTCCACCGCTCCAGCCTCTCCAGCAGCGCCGCTGACACCCCAGCTGCGGAAGTTCAAGTCCTTGGGTTGGACCTCCCGGGGCACCTTATCAGGTGTCCACTGAAGCAGCAAGCATGCAGAGGGTCTTACCATGTGATAAGCCCAGAAGCATCCCCAAGCAGCAGGCCTAAGCAGCCGGTTCCCTGGAGGCTCTCCACACATGTGGGCTGGAGTCCCGCGCAGGTGGGCGGGCATACGGCTTGCGTAAGTGGCCGCAACAACAGCTTGCCGTCCATTAGGTCACGGCAAGCAAGTACGACAAGGACGGTGCATGTTCTCTCGACCTCATGACCTTGGATCACATGTGCTGCTTTTCTAGTAGGGTTGTGGACTTGGAAATTTGATCCAAGCTGATCAAGTTGGACAGATGGCCAGGTTGGCTCAAACCTGGTGAGCTGCTGCGCCTGCTGCTCCCTACGGGACGCGCAGAGGAGGAGCCGCGGCTAGCCTGGCTGGGCCTCTCGGCCTTCTGTGGCATCGTTTTGGAGTATAGCGGTTGACAACATATCTAAGGTGATCAGCAACGGTAGCTGACTGTCACCCTCCGCTAGACACACCGAGGCGCCATGGGTCACGCAGCACTCCTCGACAGTGTGGCCAAGGACAGGTCTGATGCTTATGCGAAGCAGAGGCGGAAAGGCGACAAGAGCAAGGAGAGGCTGGAGAAGCTGTACAAGTTGGAGAAGGGACGCAAAGAGGCTAGGAATGATCAAGGGGAACCAGGCAGGAAGCACGTCCACCACCGCTCCCTCTCGCCACCTTCAAGGTAGGGCCCTGTCAATATTAGTGAGGCAACCCTCGTTGCCCCACAGGAATATGTAATTTCATTTGTAACTCGTCGGTTGGCTGCTTTGCAGTGTCATAAGTTCTACTGGCTCCGTGTAGCGTAAAGTGTGGTGCCTGTTTTGGAACTTCAGCCAACGTCAGCAGGTACCAAGCGAACGAATGGGACTTTGAAGCACTTGGTATTCTGCCCCATATGTAAACATACATAATATGAGTTGTCCGTGCATTTTATATGCGTGCAGGCACGGAAACACAGGTGTTGAGGAGTCCAGGCAGCAGCCTGCAGACAAGCTACCTACTGTAGTTGTGGTGCAACAGCTAGAGGCTCATCCCATGGACCCACAACAGCAGCAGCAGCAGCAGCAACAGCAGCAGCAGCAACCACAACAGGGCTACCAGGATACGACTGACATGGGCTCGCTCGAGCTGGTAGTGCGCCCTTGACGGTGGCTTCCAATGTATGTAGAACACGAGAAGCGCAGTGATTCACGCTGCACAGCGCTGGGACAGAGTAGGAGAGAGCCCGAGTGAGGAGGGGTGCGATACTTGTGGGGTTCATGTGCCCATTATGTGTAAGAGTAGCTGCATCCTAGGGCAACATTGTTAGTGTATGTTAACAGGGACAGAACGGTTAAGCAACAAAAGCACCTGGTATGTGGGAGCATAATCTGATCTCAGCAGCACCAAAGTCGCCTGAAGGTCTATATCTTCGACTCTGCCCTTTTCTGTTGTCTGCACCTGTTGTTAATCTTCCATGCTCAGTGTACTTCCTGTGATGGCAAATTGCACACACTTTTGTTGATTGTACTCGCCTTCTTTTTGCCTGCTATACCTTGTGCATGATAAATTCTGCCTATGCAATTAATACACAGGGCATTGATAGGCCAGCCCGTCGAGGTGTTTTGGCCAAACTATTGTGATACTTGCAGCAGCCATGCTAGTGGCAAGCAGTTACATTCTCCTCCACTTCCCCGCATTGGGAGTGGAAAGTTAGGCCCTCCCAATCACCCAAGTATGCTCGTCACAGCCCCGCTAACTAAAAGTTAACCCCCCTGATCCTGTCTGACACGGGTTGGTCTCAAAGCACATCTCAGCGCTTGACAGGAACCCACTCCCCAAGCCCAGTAGCTTCGTTTATCCGGTATTCCTCCTCATAGTCCACAAACTTGGTTCCCTCCGGCGCCCCGCCCTGCAAGCAGCAACACCCATTATATACATGGTCATTCAGCCACACTCAGACCGCAGGTGTCATGCGTGGTTGAGCTGTCATTCTAGCCCTGCAATTCATGATGACGCTTGCCCAACAGCTCGTTTGAAACGGGGGTGCTGGCAACCAAGCACGCCCCCCACGGACCCGGCATTGGCTATAGATGTTGCCTTTCGTCGCCGCTTTTTATCTCCGACCACCCGCACAAATCACCGCTGCATCAATAATTGCATTTGAAAGTTGTCTGTGGGTTTGTCTGTGGGCACAGTCCACAGCCAGCCAGTCGCCACACCCTTTCAGGTGAGACTCTCATGCAACAACAACACAAGCCCACTCTGGGAAACCTGACACCCAGCCCCCACCCACCGCCAGGATGGTGAGCAGGTTGTGCTCCACCGTGGACACAAGGTCTGGCTGCACATCGTACTGCCGCTTGAACACCCTGGCTCGCGCGTTGCGCAGGGGTGGAGTGATGCCGTCTGACGCATCCCGGGATTCACCTTGGGAAGGAGCCTTCCCGGAGGTGGGGTCGCTGACCACCAGCACCTGCGGCAGTGGGCCCCTGATGCGACCCAGATGATGATGGTTTCTTCAAGAGACCCACCCTGGCCAGCAGGTAATGCAGTGAAACCTTCCTGGGGCACCTCAGCAGCAGCTCTTCGCTGAACTTGGCTTCCGACGACCGGCATGTCAGCCAGCCAGCACTGCTGCCGTGCAAGATGGCTATGACATGCATGCACACCTGGCCAACATCAGTGATCTTCACGTAGTTCACGTCGTCGTATGTCTTGTAGGTTTCTGATACCGCTGGTAGATTCAGCACAGCCAGCGGGTACTCCTGGCCATTGAACAGAAACTTGCCGTGCCTATCATCGTCTGCGTAGCAAGGTAAGCAGGAAAATCATACAGAAAATACCACCCGCAGAAGGTTGCTGTGCTGGGAGGGCCACTGTAAGCTTTGCAGGGTAGTGGACTACTGTGTCTGCACTTGCCTGCGAACCTAATCTCGGCTTGGGTGCCATCAGAGCCAGGCCCACTCTCTCCTCGGAGCACGGCCCGTATCTGCTCTGCAAGTTGCTGGTCCTTCACCCTGAGGATGTAGTGTTCTTCAACCTCCCTCGCCTCGGGCTGCCCTGCCATCTGTGCACAGTCCTTCAAGTGATACTCTACGGCCCCAAAGAGTATTATACTTTTCTCGAACGGCCGGAAAAGGCGTCATGGACCAGAAAGGGAGCAGTTGGCAGCTGGACTCATGGCATAGAATCAGCGACTCAAGAAGGCCCAGTTGTTAGCTGAAGGTTGCTGAGCCGCTTATTGCCAGAGAACGTCAAGTTACTGTTGCGCGCCTGCTGCGGCTGCTCTCGTCCCTCCATGCGAAACCAGACGGGATCGGTCGTGCAAGCCATCAGGAAGTGTTACTTTAACCTTGATTCGGTTGACTATAACTTGGCTAGTGCCGTGCTTAGGGTGCACTGGCCAGCTGCGCGAAGAGCTCAGTTTTCCAAGCCTGGAATTCACACCTTACATGGTGATTCCGCCTCTCAACATTTGTTGAGTCACACTCCATAGGGGCACCGCTGCCATGGCGTCCCGACTTTTGCAGCGAGCAGCATGCAGGTTAAGGCCAGCGCTGCTGGGGGCCCGAGCAGAGTCCACAGCGGTGGCAGGAGCCGTCCAGCCAGCACACACCCCTGTGGGCAGCTCGATGGACCTGCTGTTGGAGAAGCTAGGCCCTATTAGTGATCCGCTGCAGCTGCGTAAGCTACAGGAGGCTATCAACCTGCCTGTGGAGCCTTCAAAGGAGCCACTGGGAGCCTCAAAAAGCGAGCGTGCGGTGCGTGGGGGTCTTTGGCTGGCAGCATCGTTCGCTCAAGTGGTCATTTCACAACCACAGTTTTGCTCATATTCTGGGAGTAGGGTGCCGAAGTGCTGGAGCGTTCATTGTCCCTTGAAGCCAAGCTGGAGCGAAGGACGGCCGGTCCTCGCTTTGCCTGGTTTGCAAGGAGCTAGCTTGCGTTGCTCCGCCTGCTCCAGGATACATCTGTAAGACCCCTCTCCTTTTTCCTGGTACCCGCTTGCAGAAGCAGCTGGCGCTGCTGCAGCTCCACAGTTCTGCCTATAGCCTCCAGGGGCAGATCATCAGGGCGCGGGTGCTGGACATAGACCGTAAGAAGATCTTGATTGACACGGGCATCAAGATAGCCAAGATAGCCCACTCAGACATCACCAGCGAATGCATAGTGGGCACCACAAGGCAGGATGATGCCCCCCGTAAGCCAGGTAGGTTCCTGGCGAAGTAACCGAGGTGAAAGAGACTGGCGGTACGGGGATGCCATGTTGATGGCGCATGCGAGTCCTGCGCGGATGCTTGCGCATGCTCGCGCAGGGCTGGTGCTGCTGCCTAATGCATGCGCCCTTGGGCGCGAGAATACCTTAGAAATGTAGTACTCGCATCTGATGTTGTTGTGAGAAGGCTGATCGGCTGACAGAAGCATACTTGTCGAGTTGGATGACGACACTGTGGTCGGCCCAGAGTCAAGGTGTATCTCATGCTTGTGCCGGTCTCCCCTTTCCTTCATGTTGCCTGTCCTGCCACGGCATGCGTCGGCGACATCAGACAAGCTTCTGCCCGTTCATCAACAAGCAGCCTTGTTGTCACTGGCTTGGCATGTTCATGGCATATCCAGGCCAGGGAGTTTTGGTGCTGGTGCAGGGGAGGTGCGGGTGGGCGACATTGTGCAGGTGTTCCTGGAGTCGGTGGAGACGCCCGAGGGCGACATGCTGGTCAGCGGGCAGCAGGCGGCGCAGGAGCGGCGGTTCCAGGCCATCTGGAACGAGCTGGAGCTGCGCATGAAGCAGCGCGACAAGGTGCAAGGTGAGCGGCCCGGGTTTTGCGTGGTTGTGCATGAGATATTTGGGTGGAGATACGTGCTGAAAGGCAACAGGAGTAGCAGCGCATGCATCCTGGGTGGGTATGCAAGGTGGGTGGCAGCGTGCGGTGGGAGATTTGCAGCTGCGCGGCTGAGACGACTACAATTCCTTAAGCTGTGTGTGAAGCATGTGTATGAGAGGTGTGGCGGCCAAAAATCACCAGGTGCCTCTGCTTGCAGAAAAAGGTGGTCTGGTTAGTGTTTCATCCAATACATACCTTGCCTTTGGTGCCACGCTGCTGTACCACAACGCATGCAAGCATGCGTACACAGCCCCCCAACGCCCCTGCCCGTGCTGCCTGGCACAGGCCGCGTCTTGAACCAGCTCAGCGGCGGCTATGCAGTTGGGGTGGCCGGGCTGGTGTGCTTCCTGCCCGCCCAGGCCTGCCACCCATCCACCGCCAGCCGCATTGGGCAGCTGCAGGTGTGGGCGCCTGCCAGACCGGAGCTGCATGGGGCTGCCTTTCTGTCCGTGCGGAAAACTCTAGTGCCCAGTGGTGAGGACCCTGCCATCCCTGCCATCCACTGCTGCGCTTTACTGAACCAGCAAAGGCGCGCTGCAAAATCTGCGTCCCCTCCTTTGTTCCTACTCCGCCAGGAGTTTAATATCACCGGGATGAACAAGAGCCGCAACAACGTGGTTCTGCGGGACGCCAACTTTGCCAAGCTGATTGGCCAGCAGGTGGGCCGGCTGGCAATGTGGACTGGTGTGGTTGGGAATGCTGACCTCTTTATCAGCAATAATTTTGTGGCAGCGGCATGGCAGCAAATCAGGTTGCAGGTGCAGCGGCGGGCAGTCGGAGGGCCCTGCAGCTGTCTTGCACTGCTGAGAGACTCTAGCAGCGTGAGTCTGAAGCGCGTGCAGGACAGGGGAACATCTGAGCCCTCCACCACCAATGCACCCGAGAGGTTTACCTGAGCCATGGCGCTCCAAGCTGTGCTTTGTAGGTGCGCCCGGGGCGAGCAGGCCTGCGATTCCAGGAGGGCAGCCCAGCAGCAGCAGCAGCACGGCCAGGCGCAAAGCCGCGGGGGCAGGAGAACCCCGAGAAATTCAAGGAGACGGTGCACGAGCTGCGGGCTCTGCTCGCTGGCAAAACCCGGCCGCAGCCACAGGAAGGCAGCTAACAGGTAGCTTGTTAGGTGCCGCCCAAAGAAACCTGCTTCTGCAGGGTTAGTGGCGTCAGTGTCATTCAAACATGTTGTCAGTTGCTGCACGTATAGCACGCCGCACTGTTTGTGTCTGCCTCATGCGTGATTAGTGCATCAGTAGACATTGCCTGAGGTTCTGAGGACCCCGGCAAGCATTTTGGACAACTCAATAGCCAGCGCCTTGAACTGCTACATGGCTTGGGCTTGGCTGGGTAAAGAATGCCACTGTCAGCAGTGCCCAGGCATCATGGATGTTGCTTGCTAGCGTGGTTAAACGGCAAATACCTCTGACCCATGTGGCTATGCTATAGGCCACCTTAGGATCGCGTATTGTTGCAGGCAACCACAGCAGCGCCTCTGTTGCATAACTTCCATGTTATTTTCACATTTCACACCGTCACTGCTGCGTCCCTGTAAACATGCGCTGATTCTCTCCTGCCCAACCACACTCTTGAAGGAAGAGGAAGCAAGAGTGCCCCTTACATGCATGCGATGAGACACGATGTGCAATTCAATGATTGACGCTGTGAGCAATAAACTCATCTAGCCCAGTCAGTACTATTCAACTTACCTATTCTCTGTTGGCACTACCCACCTCTATTAGTAAAGTCCTCTACTAGCCCCTTGGTTCACAAACACCTCTATCAGTAGCCGTCCTCGCTCCTACCACTTGACACCGTTTTTCCAGGTGGGTCCCCGTCGCCAGCCTCAGGTGCATCCAAGACAAGCTACAGCGTTCTGAAGCTGGCTGACAACCCCAAAGTTGGTTCCTTAGGCACACTGGCCGCAATTTGAGCTCAGCCAACCATCATAACTCGAAGGGTTGAGGTACTGCCTTCACACCAGTCTGACCTGTCCGAGGCGTGTTCACCAAGAGCGCGACACCTGGCGGCCCAGAAAGCATGCCACGGGCCTGAATACCTAAGAGCAGCAAATTCTTGGGGGGTCTCTAACGGCGGATGGGGTGATGACATGATCATGAACTGTCTTGAGGGTGTCTAGGACTGAGGTAGAAGGCAACGCATTCATCTGACAGCGGTGCCTGGGTCCCCAGGAGTGACTACGGATGATGCCTGCTATTGGGCCCTGTTAGCGCGGGCGCCGTGTCGGTAGCTGTCTGGCACCCGTGGCGAAGGTCATGGGAGTTGGCTCCAGTGCTCTTGCGCATACGACCGTTGACCGAATTCTAGAATCCCAGTACTCACCCACGTCTTAACACGGGCGAGGAAGAGCGGTGGTGTTAGTCTCGAACTTTCTGGAATAGTCACTTGCCAGAAAGCTAGTTTAGAGCACCCTTGTTGCTGTCAAGGACTACAGTGCGCAAGCCATACACCTAACATGTGCCAGCCAGGCAAGCAGGAGCTCGCGAAAAGCCCAGTGCCAGTAGAGACGGCGCTCCAGGTGGATGCCAAGGGAGACTTGGTGGGACCCGATGGTACTGTCGTGCTGCAACAGCTGACTGCTGATGCCCAGCTCAGGAACCACGCTGGAGGAGTTGTGCTAGGCCTGGCCTGCACCAGCAAGGAGCCAGCAGCGTTGCTGGACGTGCCACTGGGCAAGGTATGTGGTAGCTGCAGAAGTTCCTAGTTCCGATTGCCAGTTTGCTCCCTCAACACCTAGCCAGCTGCACTGTGTGGCTACCATTCAGTGTGGCACAGCGTCAGCAGGATCCAACCCTGCCTGTTCGTGTCAGATACAGAGAGACAGACCCGCCCACCACCCAAGTTGTTGGATGCTCCTGCTGCACTCACAGTAGCCCACCTTGCGCCCAGATAAGCTAGTTCTTTGCCCCGCCACCGCGCTGGAGCCTGCATAGGAACACAGCACAGAGCGCCGCAGCAGCCTCTGCTTTCAGAAACTTTCGTAGAACTTCATAGAACTTCCCTGCCTGAGTGCAGCTCCCCGCCTCCAGCCGCTTCATGGCGCTGTCCAAGGCCAAGCAGTACTGGATGGTGCCGGCCTGGGGGAGCACGGCGGCCGAGCTGCCCATCGAGACGCAACTGCTGCTGCTGGAGCTGGGCGGGAGTGCTGTCGCAGCAGGGGAGGAGCCGGTGTATGCGGTGGTGGCGCCGCTCATCGACGGCAACCGCTTTAGGGCCAGCCTGCGCCCGGCAAGGTGTGTCGGCAAAGGGTTGTGTTGGGACCCTGGTGCTTGCACGGCGGGCAGGGTGACAGTTGTGCCAGCACCCTGGGAACAGTTGTCTCTGAAAGGGCTCCCTGCCATGGTAGAGGCTGCACCGCCAACACACTGTGGCAGACTAGCCCTCTCAGGAGTTATGTATGTTGTGCTAATGTACCGTGGGGCTAGGGTGCAGGCTCGAAGTAGTGAGTTGAGGCGAGACTTCCTCCTGGCTGCAGGCCTGGCAACAAAGTGCCGCTCGACACCCTAATCCTGCGGGAGGAGAGCGGGGACGAGTATGTGGCCAGCAACACCTTCAAAAGTGAGGGGGGGTCAAGGAGTGCATGCAGTGGCTTCGGACCAGATGCCCTATAATGACATCTGCGTAAAAATACACCTTGTGCCGCACACGGCAGTCTTGGCCACTGTTGCCACCTTGTATCGGCCATGCAGTCAGTTAGGTGCAATTGATCTGCCATCCTTACACACGCGGCGCCCCTCTCCCCCACCTACACATTAGACCCACCCCGCCCCCGGCTTTTGCTTGCTTGCAGACAGTGTGTTCATCCAGGTGGGAAGCGACCCTTACCAGCTGCTTGACCAGGGCATGGAGGCGGCAGTCAAGCTCTCAGGTAAGAGCTTGATTACCTGTAGTTACGATATGGTCGCTCTTTTCCCTCAAGCTGGTGGCGCGCCTGGCAAGTAAAGTAGTGTTGGTGCTGGCCAAGTGCTGGCAGGGTTTGCGAGCCTCATATGCTAACCAGGGGCGGCTTGCTGGGTGCAGGGTCGGGCCGCATGAGGTGGGAGAAGCCGCAGCCGGCCAGCCTGGACATGTTTGGCTGGTGCACCTGGGACGCCATGTGGACAGATGTCTGCCCCAAGGGTGAGTTGGATGACTAAAGTGTCCTGGGACGTCTGTTGTGTTGTTTGGGAGCCTGCCCCTGCCGACCCCTTTTCTGGAGTTGCATGGCCGGCCTGCTTTTAGGTCCTAGCTGGCACTGCCCAGCCGGGGACGCTGTAGAGATGTAGCATGCGCTTGCTATGCATGCCTGTCTGATGTTCTTCGTCCATGGCCACCTTGCCGCTAGCAAATGTTGTTTGCAAGGGACGGAATTAGGCTACTAGCGAGCCAGCGTGCCAGGAAGCTGAGCTGCGCGGCAGAGCCTGAGAGTGGTTGTGGCTGAGGGGGCTGCAGGGATCCAGGAGGGTCTGCGGAACCTGCAGGAGGGGGGCACCCCGGCCCGGCTGCTGGTCATTGATGATGGCTGGCAGCAGATTGGTGAGTAGCGAGGGTGGTTGAGGCACAACCGAGCTAAGACGGACATTCTGATACTGTGAGTGCGCTCCCGCTCGTTGTAGGGCTGCAGATGACAGCTGCCTGTGGACTGCAGTGGTTGGAGGCCCGGACGCGTGCTGCCAGGGCATCACATATATGCATGCAATGCTGGGGGCGTAGCCGCCTACCACATTCTCGGTTTGGCAATAAGCCGTGCCACGTCAGCTTTGAACAGAAGCAACATGCACATACCCGGCCGGATGCTGGGTACCACCTCAGTGGCTGCGAGCATGACCTCCGCCCCCGGCTCTCTCGGTTGTGCGCAGACGTGGACCCCGAGTTCCGTGCCGACGCGCTGGAGGGCCGCAAAGCGCACAGCGCGGGCGAGGCAGAGGTGGAGTACAACCTCATGAAGCTGGTCAGCGGGGAGGACGAGCAGGCCGCGGAGCCCCTGCACGAGCAGAGCAACGGCAAGCTGGAGGCGGAGAGCGGCGGGAAGGAGCAGAGCAAGGGGGCGGTGGGCGGGGGCGAGAATGGTTACCACGGCAATGCGGCGGTGGTGCCTGCCAATGGCAAGGCGCAGCAGCAGGGCCTGAGGTGAGGCTGGAGAGCTAGGTGAAGCGGTGGGAAAAGGGGTGGGGCAGATGGGGGCAGATGCGCGACGTTGTCCCCGGCGGTGCGCCATGATATTGACTATGCCGCTCTGCACGCCCCCTCCACCTCCGCTGGCTACATGTAATCATTATGCTTTTGCTGTGATGTGCTGTGCTCCGAAGTTGACACAGCATGCAGCGCCCCTAGCTGGGGCTGCCAGCGCCTGTGGCCAGCTTGGCAGCTGGTTAGGATCTACTCTGCCCCCTCCCACCCTTCCAGTGTGCCGTCTAGCTCCTGCTCTGCGCAGGCAGCGCCTGCTCGGCTGGGCCTCCCAGCGCCTGTGGCCCCTGGTGCAGCGGGCCGAGGTGGGCGCCATCACGCTCATCAGGGACACCCTGGAGACGGCGCCCACCGGCTCGCGCCGCATGAAGCTCTTTGCCGCCCTCATGACGGGCCCGCTGCGTCAGCCAGTGCTGCGCTTCTACGCACAGGTGGGTGAGGGCGGGACGCCCGAGAGCCAATCTTGGGGCAGAGCCTGGGCTTTTTTCCACCGTCAGGGGGCGCTGAACTGTAAGCACAGGGAAGCGACTCTTGAATGGTACCCTGGCAGGCAAACATGCGACGCTTCTGCCCTCCATGAGGGTACCATTGTGGGCAGACCATGCTCGTTCAGCCGCTGTTTACTGGCCTAACTGGGGCATAGAACACTTCCATGCAATTTGGACAGGCATCCAGCGCCGGGCACTAGCACTGCTTGCAAGTGTGTAGTTCTCCCGCTTTACGACCCCCCCTAACAGGCCACTTGGTTGTGCGGTAGCACAAGGAGCGGTGTATACCTTCCTACCTCGGCACACTGGTCAGCTGCTTGGCTGCCGCTTGTGCGTGCAGGCCTCCTGCCACAGCCGGCGCCTGATGTCCATCAAGGCCAACGCCAAGTTTGACCACATTGACCAGGGCCCAGACGCACCTCTCAACGTAAGCCTGGGCTTCCTCCTAAATGCTGGCACAGCAGTCACGCACGCCTAGCTGCGGACTCGCCCTGTGGTGGTCATGCGCATGCTGGTGAAATGCCGTCGTACCTGGACAGGCATTGTACCTTGGGCCTGTCGTATACCTTCTGCAGGGCAAGCTCCTCCTGTCACACATGTCGCTTTGCCATCTCATCACCTGCTGCAAAGGCACCCCCATACTTCGTGTGCCGTGCACTGTGCCTACTGTTGCACTCCAGACCTTGCTTAGTTTGCACGCTCCGGACCCTCACCCCTCCCCACCCCTCCCTTGCTTGGCTGCAGTCCCAGGCCAGCGGGTTTGGGGACGTGGTACGCGAGCTGAAGAAGCGGTACGGCCTGGACTACGTGTACTGCTGGCACGCCATGGGCGGCTACTGGTCGGGCATCATGCCCGAGGTGAGTGCTGCCTTGTCGCCACTTGTCATAGAATGTAATGAGCCTGCTGCATCTCTACTGGACTGTGGGTGCTACTGGTGCACCATTGTGCTTGTCCATACACCGTGCCCCGGGTGGCCGCTCCTAATTTGGTTGCAGGCGGGGTGCACATGCGCAGGGGCAGCGGGGTTGCCGGGCGCGTGTTTGCGCGCCAGTGATAAGCAAGCATCCACCGTGCGTCACATCGCTACTCCCCGCGATTGTTTCGGAGGTGTGCCGACTCTCTTCAGGCAGGCTCTCCCAAGGCAGCTGCTGACCTGTTCGCCCGCGGCTGCCCCTTCCCCCTGTGCAGACCCCCGGCACCTCCAAGTACAAGAGCTACATCCAGTACCCCAAGCCCAGCGAGGGCACTCTGGAGGTGGACGCCTCCTTCCTGTGGGTGCAGCCCGTCGTGGCGGGAGTGGCGCTGCCGGACGACCCCCGCCACTTCCACCGGGACCTCCACGCCTACCTCAAAGGTGACTAGCCCAGTACAGCAGCATACCGCCACCTGACCATGCTGCCGTGAGTCCCCCGGATGGGGCCAGCAAAAAGCCAGGATGTCAAAGAAGGGGCTGGGACCTGCAAAGTGCATTCGTGCATGCTGCATGGCTAGAACCTTGACTGGGGGGTGGGTGGGGAAACCTAGAGACACGGTGTGCTCTCCATGCCACCCCAGGGGTGGCCTATGACTCAAGCAGTGGTATGGGTTTGCACGGCCTCCTGCTGTGTGTCCCCCAGCTTGCAGCGACGGGGGTCACACCCTACCCACAAACGGTACGTAGGAGGGCTGTGAGCGCATGCATACAGACATGGATCGTCAGTTGGAATCTCCTCCCCCGGCTCCTGGCGCAGAGAGTGGCGTGGATGGTGTGAAGGTGGACGTTGAGGCCACGATCTGCATGTTCGGCCACAGCGGGCGCGGCGGGTACGCTGCGCAGGGCGCGCGCTGGCACAGCAGCCTGGAGGACAGCGTGGGCGACACCTTTGGGGGCCACGCCATCAACTCCATGTGCTGCTCCATGGAGGACCTCTACAAGTGAGTCATAAGATTGGGGGGGGGGGTCCTCAGTAGCTTTGAGGTGCCAGCCTGAGGAGGTGGATGGAATTGGGGAGACTAGTGATGGTCCAGGGAGACCTGCACAAAGGAAGGAGCTGAAGCCTGGCTGGGTGCTTCAGGTGGCTAGTTTTGGCCTAGTCACCTGACGCGTGACTCCGGTGCACATCCTGCAACGACAGTATGAGCAGGGCAGCCGTGCCGTGCCGTCCCGGCCGGAGGCCAAGCCGGGGACGAACCAGTGTACAGCAGGGGTCCTGCGTCCTATCTCACTGCCATGCCCCACCCCCGCGCCTACTGCAGCATGAAGCACAGCAACATTGCGCGCGTGAGTGAGGACTTCTACCCCCTCATCGAGGCCTCCCACTGGGCGCACATCGCCAACTCGGCCTTCATTACACTCATGGTGGTGAGTAGTTGTAAGAATTGTTCTCCAGCTTGGCTTTGCCCCTGGCGGCATGGCTGCCTGGCTTGGGTTCTAACATAGTGCCCTGGCCATGCGCTCGTGGAACAAGGGTGGTGGGCGGCATTGCGGTGGGCCGTGCAAAGGCCATGTATGTGCGGCTTGGATGGCGCGGGGATAAGCTTTCCACGGGATAAAGACGACAGGGTAGAGCAGTAGCCAGCAAGTGCGAGTAGTTTGCCTGCATGGCCCCATGCTTGCAAGGCGCCTTACTCTTACACTTCCTCTGCCTTTGCTGTTGGGCTGTCCAGGGAGCCATCAGCGTGCCCGACTGGGACATGTTCATGACCACCCATGACGCGGCACACCTCCACGCCACTGCCAGGGCTGTCAGCGGTAGGTGCCCCACCGCCTGCGGGCTTTCAGCGGCGTAGCGGGGGTGGGTGGGTCAGGTGGAGGTACAGTGGAGGGGTCTTGTGTGAGTCACAAGCAAGCAGAAGTGGGCTTTGCTACTACCCAGCCAGCCGCCCAGCCAGGCACCTTGGAGGCAACGTCTCGTTAGCGAGCGCAAACTGGGAGAGGGCAGCAGGGCTGTCATCACACTGCTGACGGCTAGGACTGGCCTATAAGCACCCCATTGCGGGTATGGGTACACAGACGACCCCGTTGACACGTGCTCAGCCCGACGCTGCTCCTTCCCTGCTGTGGTGTATACCCTGCAGGCGGCATGATCTACGTGTCTGACAAGACCACCGAGCACGACTTTGGCCTGCTGCGGCGACTGGTGCTGCCCGATGGCTCCACGCTGCGCTGCCGCCTGCCGGGCCGCCCCACCCGCGACTGCCTCATGCGCGACGTGTCCCGGGACGGCCACACCGTCATGAAGGTGGGTGGGCTCGCCCCCAGAAGCAGCCCTGTGGGCAGCTCTGACCCTCCTGGTGGGGGTTTGCTTGGTCAAGGAACGGCAGTTGCGACGGGCAGCGAGGGCGCACGCTCAGCTAGCAGCTGTTGTGCGGCAAAAAGCTGGGTTTATGGACGGGTTGTGGGTGTGCACGGTGCACACATGATGCTTCGTGTGGTGTGCTCCATGCGCATGTAGTCGCTGCCCATGCAGAAGACCTCGCAGTGCTCGTCAATCCCTCTATGTAAGCATCGTGGCCGTGTGACCTGCTGCCACAGAACCCCAGCTGCAGCCACTGACTTATGAAGGCTGCAACATGAAGTCGACAGTTTATTCCGGCTAGTATCACACACAAAGCACCACGGGATGCACTCACACACCCCCATCACGGTCGCCGCTGACTAGGCCTGGCCCGTGCTGTGCTGTGGCGCAGGTGTGGAACATGAATGCCGTGGGCGGCATTGTGGGCCTGTTCAACGTGCAGGGCGCCACCTGGCGCACCCACATCCGCACCTACCACCAGCACGACCCCGCACCCAGGACCCTCACCGCGCATGTGCGCCCTTGTGATGTGCCCCTGCTGCCCAAGGCGGAGCGCTATGTGGCCTACAGCGACAAGCTGCAGGTGCGTCGTGGCTGGGTGGGTGGGTGGGTGAGTGGGTGATGGGTGGGTGGCTTGTTGGGTCGTCCCTGGGTGGCGTCTTCTCCAGGCTCTGAATTGGTAGTTGCTGCAGCACTGTGGTTGGGTGGAGCCGTGCTGGCTAGCTGTTGCAGCAAACTCGAGTCTGCCGGCCTGGTGTGGCCTGGTCGGGATAACTACAGCTTGCCTGGTGCGGCCCTTCCACACCTCAACCCTTGCTATGACAGGGGGCGCCGCCCTTCCTTTCATATCCCTCGGTGCTGGGGCCGCCCGCTCCTTTGCCCTGGCAGGGGTGTCGGCATGCGCCCTGCGTGAGCTATGCCCCTGTCCTCTTTTTGGGGACAGCTAGGCATGAGCAGTCCCTCAGGATAAGCGACGTAGAAAGGGGTGGAAACCAGTGCAGTACCTCACCTTACACTGTTAACTCCTCACCCCCTTTCTCCTGCAGGAGGTCAAGGTCCTGGGCCGCACCGAAGCGTGGGAGCTCAGTGTGCCGGGGGGTGGCGGCCATGACCTGGTCACCCTGGCACCTATCACCCAGCTGGGGGAGGTGGAGGTGGCGCCTGTGGGCCTGGTGAACATGTTCAACGCGGGCGGGGCTGTGCGCGAATTTGCGGTTAAGGAGTCTGGTGAGTAGGGTGACGAGGCAGAGGGGTGGGGCACTCAACGTGATGTCAAGAGTTTCACATTGTGTTATCCCAGAGTATGAAGAGGCAACTTGCCAGAAAGAATGCCCTGCCAAGCCTGTGGCAGCGGGGGGTGGGGTGAGGGCGTCTCGTAGTAGTGAGGGCTGTGCTCTGACCTGTTGGATTCCTCATTGCAAAAGGCCTAAAGTCATTGCCCCCTTGTACATCGTCCACCTTTCTACGCACTTTTCTCACTCTCTCTTTCTTCTCTTTCTCTCCCTCCAAAAGTGCCATCACCAACTACCGACACAATTAAATGAAGCAGCCTCCAACCTCCCCCCGAATCTCCACTGACTGCAGGGACCGGCTACCTGGGCAGGCTGAAGATCCACGGCTGCGGCAGATTCCTGCTGTGGGCCTCACAGCCCCCCAAGGATGTGACTGTGGAGGGCACGGCAGTCCCAGTGGAGTATGACCCTGCCTCCCAGAGCGCTGTGTTTGAGGTTTCAAAGGGCGCCAGCATGGACAAGGAGGTGCTGGTCAGGCTGTGAGCCCAGGCTGGTGAGTAAGGCTGTGCCGGGCTGTGTGGGCGTGCATCCGCTGTGGACAGCTATGTATTGGCACGTGTCCTGGTCAGATGGTGTTGCTTTGTGGGTTAGCAGCCGCCGTAGTAGCATAGATGGATACACCTTATAGCGGCAGCCCTCAGGATCACTGCCGGGGTGAGATACGCAGTATTGCCAGCCATATAGAAGTGTCAGTGTGGAGTAGGCTCGGTTGTGGCTTCAGGTGTAGGAAGGGCGTCTCAGCAATGTGGGTCGGTGTTCTAGACATTGGCAGATTCCATCATGCTAGGAGGCAGGGTCCAGCAAGTAGGTTGGCAGAGGCTATTAGATAAGAACCACATATTGTGATGACTGCCTGTCTTTGATGTTGTACTTTTTTTGTGATAGGATGTTTCTTCCGTGAACTGTGACCTCTTC
Source organism: Parachlorella kessleri (assembly GCA_001598975.1). Lineage (NCBI taxonomy): Eukaryota > Viridiplantae > Chlorophyta > Trebouxiophyceae > Chlorellales > Chlorellaceae > Parachlorella > Parachlorella kessleri. Next base: position 24,486 of record BBXU01000997.1, on the reverse strand, counting down.
TAAGTGTTGTAGTCCCTGGCGCGGTCCCAGCATGGCCACCTGCGCTGTATTGTCGTGGTTACAGTAGGTCTACTATTCAGCTGCTCTTCTTCCAGGGGCCTCTGGGCCAGACTTGCAAATGCCTTATCTATCGTCACCTGTACACCTTTGCGCCCTTGGAGAAGAAGGGTTCCCCCTGACAGGTGTCATATGTAGGCGCCCTGCACTTCACTTTATGAAAGATAGACCTCTAAGACTACATAGGCGTTTCTAAAGTCCTTGACAGGCTTGAGTGAGAGCAACAGTAGAGTACAGGCAGAAACAACTGAAACAAGGCTGCCTAGTATGTGCCTGGACCACTCCTAGACTATACCAAGAGGCATGACTCCACTAAACTGCACTAAAATAATCATTGATACGTCGCTTGATGCAGGTCAAGCAGGTAGCAACGCACTTGCCTGGATGTTGGGTTTAAGTTTGTATTTGGCACGCACTCCGAGAGACGATCTACCTACTAACTATTGCTGCAGTTAAAAAAGTGGCCCTCGGTATTTGCTTCAAAATGCTCATCACTTAATCGCAACTACAGGAAAGCATGGAGGCATGAGCAACGGATGTCTTGAAGCAAGTACTTTTCACATCAAGTTTTAGCAACACGTTAAGGCAAGCACCCAAAAGCAGAATGCAGTACATAACACCTATGCCGGTGGCATGCAGGGAAAAAGCAAGGCATAGTCTTCCTATTTCTAGCCCAAAATGTGGTAGGCTAACTCTAACACCAGACTACCCAGCCTAGCTGTCTACCCTAGCTGTTCAGAACGCAGCAGCTAACTACATGCCTTATTACCTAGCTAACCGTGATCCCTTTCCATTAAATACTTCTAGCCCGCATGGGGAGGATAACTCACCCATCCACCTGCTATCCAAAGCATCAACACCATCCCGTGCACCATGGCACACCCTCCAGTGCGCCCTACAACTCATTATAAGCATGTCAACGTACACCTGCAGTGCAGCCCACAACTGACCACTGTGTGGAGTGGCTGCTTTTCACCAAGCCTAGGCACAGAAGTCTCATCAGCACATGACTGTGGCTCCAAGCCTCCCCATCTCAAGCCTCGAACAACAGAGACAGCCACCAACTGCTTTGCTGCTACTTTATGGCTGGTTCAAGATCCCATAACAAGTCAAGCGCCCTTGCAACACCCATCCAGCAAGAGTACCCTAAGGGATGTCTCAGCTGTGCCAGCAAAGGCTGGGCAACCTATGTCAGGTTTGAATCTACAAGCCAGGGACCCGTCCCAGGCTCACCTGCTTACTAGGATCCTCGGCCATCAACTTGCTTGCTGCTTGAGAAGGCCCACACCCCGACGGCCCCTCTTCTCATCAGGCCACCTGCCATCTGCCGCCTTGAAGTTCCCATTGGCGACCTGGCTCACCCTCTCGGCGGCTCTCCTCTTATTGGCAGACTCACGTGCACGCTTATGAAGCGCAGCTGCACCGCTGCCAAGTGGTGGCTTCCCAGCCGCCCCTTCTGTCTCTCCCTCACCAACAGCCGCCGCCTCCTTTTCCTGGTGGTGGCCCCTCTGTTGCTGCCTCTCCATGTGTGAGGTGTTTTCGGTACTCTCCGCCAGCCCGTGGCAGCTGTCACCACCTTTTACGGTGAGGTCAATCACCTCTGGCTCCACAGACAGGAATACATCTGCTTCCTGCAGTTCGGCAGGGGGATACCGCCGCTGGTCAGCTGCAACTGTTGCTTGGGATCAACACCAGGACACCATGTGTGCTGCCTCTGCATTCCGTGGGCATGCCGCCCCGGCAAGTACAAGCAGCCAGCAGCGCATTTGTGTTGAGCAAACCGACCCACGCTCTTTGCCAGGTGCAAAGAAAGACTTGGCATGCATTCACAATCGCGTCTGGCAAGTTGCAGCCAGGCCAAAGTAGCATTCTCCACTGAGGCATGCCAAGTATTACAATTCCCCAGCAACCTGCCGTCTGCAGTTTGAATGTTTGGGAGTGATGTAGGGTGCACGGCGCTCCCTCAGTAAACCTCTTGAAGGGCACCCTGGGAAAGATAAGTCAGGCTTGAAGTCGCCCACGCCTTTGAGCATAGTGGCCAAGTGGGACAGCCCACCACTGGTGACTTCACCAGAAGTTTATAGTAACCTGCCTCCACGAACCCAAGCTCTCAAACGGACAAGAAAGCCAGCCCCACTCACCGGAAAGTCATGGAACATAGCAGAGTCAGAGCGTGACTGGCTCAGCAGCTGCTGGTCGCCCCACTTTGCCTCCTCTTCAGACGGCCGCCTGACTTCACCAGTAACCTGCAAGCGCTGCTGCAGCTCCGCCACTACAGTGTCCAACCTGACGGTCTCCTGCTCAGCTGCCCGCTCAGCGCGCTCGGCCGCCTCCACCCTGCGCCATGCCTCTGTTACCCACGCTCTGCTGTCCTCGGCAGCCTGCTCCGCTGCCTGTGCTGTACTGATGGCCGCTGCTTGCTCGGCCGCCTGGCAGGCCAGTTCTGCTGCCTCCGCTCGCTGGCGAGCTTTGCCTAGCTCCTGGGCTGCTAGCTGGGCGCCCTGGTCCAGCTGGGCACGCAGGGAGGTAATGGTGCTGCAAAAGGAAGAGATGCAGCAGACCGGGCCCATGAAGGAACTGTCCCTCCCTTCAAGATCACACCACATGTCCACACAAGCTGGGGCAACGAGGCCGTGAAATGGGAGAGGGTGTGTACAAGCTGGGACGTCCGGGATGCGAGGGCAGGCACCCACCACAAAGCCAGAGAGCCCAACAACTAGCAGCGACAGGCCTCCCAGTGCAGCAGCCACCCGGGGAGCACCCTCTCCCACAGGCACCAACGCACAGCCTCCATACCTGGTCAGCTCGCCCACCACAGCGTGCAGCCGCTCTACCTCGGCCCGCTGGGTAGCAGCCTCCCCAGCCGCCGCCTCCCCCTCCTGCTTGGCAGCTGCCAGTGCTGCTTCCGCTGACTCAGCACGCTCAATCAGCTCCGCCACTTGGCTGGCCCTGGCTGCGGCCGCCGCTGCCGACATCTTCTGCACGTTGTCCAGCAGCGCACGCGCCTTGGCCAGCTGGTCCTCTGCTGACTGCCGGCCACTGGCTGCAGCCTGCAGCTCGGCAGTCAGCTGTGAGATCTCGCCAATGCGAGCCACTGCCACCTCTAGGCGGGCCGCAGCAGTCTCTGCCTCTGCAGCCTCTGCCCGCCTCCGCAGTTCCGACAACTCCAGAGACCGTGCATCTGCCTCCTGCTGTGCGGCAGAGGCCTCAAGTGTCGCTACCCGCTGCTGAAGGCTTGCAGCCTCCTTGCCACGCTCCTCTGCTAGAGCCTCGGCAGCAGCAGCGTGCTCCTCCTGCTGGATCAGCCTCCCCTCAGCAGCTGCTGCACGCTGCTCCATCCCCAATACCTCAGCCTCCAGCTGTGACACCCTATCGCCCCTGGCCGTCGCCAGCGCCGCGGCGGCCTGGGCCTGCTGCTGCGCTTCTGCCACCTCATTGGACCTAGCAGCAGCCAGCGCCTCGGCAACTTCTGCCCGCTGAGTGAGCTCGGCCATGAGAGTGGTCCTGGCAGCGGCAGCCGCCGTGGCCTTTTGCTGCACATTCTCTAAGTGCTGCCGCGCCAAGCACAGCTGCTCCTCAGCGGCCTCGGCTCTCTGCCGATACTCAGCGCACTGCTGCTCCTGCTGCTGCCGGGCCTGGGCCTCAGCGGCTGCCTCCGCCTTCGCAAGGTCCACCTCATCTTGTAAGGCAGTAAGGCTGGCTGCCTGCTCTTCGGTTGCAGCCCTAAGCTGCCGCTGCTTGTCTAGCAGAGTCTTCACCACCGCATGCTGGTAGATCTCATCAGCAGGCTGGGCCTGCAACCACACATGACGAGCAGGACCCCATAAACCACTTAAGACCGGGCATTGTGTGCCTGGACAGTGGGCAAGGCCAGCTTGAGTAAAGCCTAAGCAAGCCATTTGGATGCACCAAAGATTTGAATGAAACTGCACAATTGTGCAAACCTGCAGTGGCTCTTCAGCTTCTTCCGCAGACGAGTTGCGCCGGCTTCCTTCCTGACTGACATTAGTTACGGGTACAAGAGGCGCCCTCGCCCACCCTGTACCGCAGGCAGCTGACAGCCAGCTTTAGAACAGCTTACTGCCATACTTGCCAGGTTGCAGTGACATATAGCAGGCAGCTCCTGCCGCTAGTGTCACTCAGCTCTTGCACTTTTGACTACAAGAATTGCAAAATCTCCATGGGCTGCCCCCTTCTGGCTGACCAAGCTGCGGGCAGCATGCAAAGCTCTGGGAACTGCTGCAAGCAATTGCCCACCTGCGGCTGGGCAGTAGGTCTCCCGCCGCCGCTCCCTCCTACCCTGGCTCCCTGAAGAACTGCTGGAGGCAGCAGTTAGCAGCAGGCGGGTGAGCTTCTGCACCTGCGAGTAGCCAACAAATAGCTGGGTAATGACAACTGGATTGAAGGTATACACTGGCCAACCAACTATGAGAGATGAAGAAGGTTGGCAGGGTAATGCATGTATCTATGGTGGAATGGGATGGGAAGGGAGATAGCGCGCTATTGGCACCAAACCAAGCGCCGGCACCTGGGACATACCTTGCACTCCGCACACTGCTGCTCTTCCAGGGCTGTGTCCAGCTCAGCTTGCACTCGCTCTTGCTCCTCCTCCCTCATCAAGAGCTTAGCGCGCAGACGGTTGATTTCCTCCTCGATATCAGGAGTGCTGCATGGAGGTCAGGAGAATAGCCAGGTCTATGAGGCACAAGAGCAATGAGGAGGAACAGCGGAAGCAGCCCACGAAGAGCACAGAAGCATGACCTCAAGCTCACGGGTAAAGCCAGCGACACATCGAATTGCCTTCTTTTTCAAAACAACAACAAGGCACCCAATACCTCTGGTAAGGTGATGGATGCGACAAAGCGGAAACGCTTGACAAGAGCTTGGTTTGGTCTATTCGCACTGCTGCTACCACCGGTCATTGTTCCTACCCATCAGACTGTAGCTTCCTCTTCAGCTCCTCAATCTCCTTTGCCTGCCGCTTAATAAGTGCTTTATCCGTCACCACCTGAGCAGGGAGCGACAACATAAGCCTTGGCCATGTAATACCTCCGCACCTGGCACATTTTTGTATGTTGCATCTGAGGCATACTCGGTATAATGTAGCATCTGAGGCATACTTGGTATAACATAGTGTGTGCCCTAAAATACGTTATGCTATTGTAGACCAGCTGCTGGGTGCTGCTCGCCTTGGCCAGAACTGTATCCCGCCCCATCCGACCCAGGGGCCTTACCTCGTTGGCTACAGCTGTATTGCACACACGCTTGGCTCGGCAAGCAAAGCCGAGTGTGCCATGCGTTTCGCTCGCGTGGCTGGCAGCAGGGTTGATGGTGCAAATGATGGTCGTTTTGGCATTCCCGCCCAGCGACGGTTTCAGGAGGAAGGTAAGCTTAGAATCCCTGTAGGGGATGTGGGAATGCTGCCCTGCATGCGAGAGACAAGCAAGCCCAAATGGCAGGGAGACATGATGTCTCACTGGCGAGATTTCTTGCTTGCATGGTTTTCATTCAACCCAGGCACAACCAAACTGCGTGTGACTACCCTCATGTGTAGCCAAGGCTCGCTTGGGGTAAGCCCATACCTCAGCGGGAGTACTCTTGCCTGCTGAGATTCCATCAAGTCACGGCCCAGCCTGATAACCAAGCCCTTCTCCCAGGTCTCACATGCCCTGGTCTCCAGGCGGCCACTCACCCTCGCTAAGCTTGCTGACGACGTTGCCCAGCGCGAGTAGGCTCTTGTTGATGGACGCGCCCTCCTTCTGGCGCTCCCCCTGGGCACCTGCGGCGGGTGTGGGCAGGCAAGCGAGACTCTCAGTATCAGCCAGACAGGCCTGTAGGCCAAGATCCTCAGCATGGCAGCCCTGAGCCGCAATGCCATTACTTTCTGCAGCGCTGCCCCGTTGTGGTCCTTGCATAAGGCTGGTCTGGTCTGACAAGGTAGAGCAAATGCATAAGTAGGGAGCAGCCGGCTGACACCAGGGGCTGGTGCGGCTGAGAGGTCCAACAGGGCAGGCACGGAAGGAGTGGGGCAGCTCACCGGTCTTTCTAGCGCGCTCAGAGCCTGCCAGGTCGACCAAAGTGAGAGTGGACACACGCACTGGTGCGCTGTCCGACCCCTCCCTACAGCGGCTCTCCACCTTCTGCGGAGGAGGAATGTGGCCAACAAGAAACGAGCATCAAAGGGATAGCGGAGGAAATTGACTAGGGAGCATTCGGTCGCCACATCTGGCAACAGGCTAGCAAAGCTGCTGAGGAGAGCAAAGTCCACCCTAGCAGTGCCGCGTCAGGATGGAGGTGGCTCAACAGCGATTGCCGTATGGCCAGTGATAACCAAGCTTGCAAGGGCCACTGCCACACTTCGGTGGGCACGGCTGCCGGTGGGCCTCCTGGCTATGCCATGCCTCCTCACCAGCCGGAAGATCGCATGCGAGCGGCTGCTGTCCTTGTTCATGAGCGTTTCACCCACATGTCGCACACGGTCACCCATTTGCAGCAGTTCAAGAACCTGCACATGCCAGACAGCCCCAAGTAGGAGCAGACATATCAACCTCCCAAAGCCTCACATGGCAAGGTCACTAATACTGTCTGACCCAACAGCTTTGCACGCCCAGTCCCACGCCAACGCCCTCAACCACCAAGGGCTGAAGGCTGTCCCTTCATCGCAGGACAGCCTACAAAGCATTGCTGCGCAAAGGACAGAGGACTTGCCTGGTGCGGCGTTGTGACTATCTTCTCCGTGAGGCCGTGCACCAGCACTTCTTGATCCTCATCCTCCGCAATCTGCAGTGGCTGGCTGCCCGGGTCGGCGAGGAGGTCGATGACCTTTTCATTGTACAGCTGCATGACAGACAACAGGGGCCTGACCTTCAGCAGTGCTCTGAGCCCTGTCCTGGGCGCTCCTCGCGTCATACACCCGCATCAAGGACTAGCTTACAGCACAGGGGCTTGTGGAGGATGGGAGCACCAGGGACATTGTGTTGCAAGACACACATCACTCTCCCATATACACGGACACGCAAGCCTCTGAGCCTCTGCAGGCTGTTACATCACGGCACATGTTTTCGAATTCCCTTACCTCAAGGAATGAGGCCCGCATCAGGAACTCTCGATCCGCCTCCTGCTCTTTGAGCTTGAAGACCTCCGCAACTGCCAGCGGCACTATCCCCGGCTCGGCGCCCATCCCTTCACTTGCTTCCAAGGTCAAGCAGCCACGCATGGTATGCGTCTTGCCGCTGCCCGTCTGGCCATAGGCACATATTGTGGAGTTGAAGCCATCCAGCAGGTGGCCCACCAAGTGGCGGGTTGTGGTGCAAAAGACGTGAGCTGTGGACTGGGAGCTGTCAAAAACTGTATCCACTTGATATTTCTCTTTTGAGCCGCCTTCCTGCTGCAGGGCATTTCCCTCGACGCGCCATGCTGGTGCCCTGGCTTGCTCATCAGCACCACCCAGTGGGCGCACTCGGACATGCACACTGCACTCGCACAGACATGCATACTGAAGCTGCAGCACAGTGAGTAGTGTAAATGTGGAAATACCGTAGGGTTATATGCCTTACCAGATGCTCTCCGTCACAGGCATTGTTTCAGCCAGGGGCACTGGAACCACAGCTGGCCGCGGGCAAGGTCGGGTACGCAAGCTTGATAGGAACCCACAATTCTAGACTACTTCACTTGATATTGATCGTGAGCAAATCTTCAGGCTGGAGTCGTCGGCAGGCATTCTGGTGCCAATACAAACTAACAGCATCTCTTCGCACGCCTCAGTGCGCCTTTATGCTTGAGATAGGGTGGGTGAGAGGAGATCCAAGCACATCTATTAGAGGTCTGAGTTGCCACTCCTTTTGATCGCATTTGTAGGCCATGCTGGCCGTGCTGTGATGCCAGGTCAGGTGGTGCCATGTCAGCTACAGGTGGTGCAGTGGGGGATTGCTCGTTGCTTACATGCTTTTGCAGGGTTATATTGTTGAGCGTTGGAAATATGGAAAGCACTCTAGCGCGCCTCCCTGCACCAGCTCTTGAGTTGATCACCAAGTATTTTATTCGGGATTATCTTGCCCAGGCTCGCAAGCAGCCACCATGTGCAAGAGATCCAAGGCGTTGCTTGATCCCCTTTATCAGCAAGGAGTGGCGAAACGTGCTGGAGCGCATGCCGGGCCTTTGGGAGCAGGTGAGGGGATGCGTTCCCTTAGGAGGGCACTGACCTGCTCTCCTCTAGTAAATGTAGCTATCTTACAAGTGTGTGGCCCGTGGTTCGAATCTGGCTGGCTGTTGTGCCTGACGGGGGTCTTGAAGGCAGTGCGGGCAAGGGTGTCCCCTTATTGTGCCCCTCCCCACCTTCCCCCCTGCCTCATGACGCCGGTCTTTGACAGAGGCGTGCCTGCCTCCCTTGAGCCTGCTGCGGCAGCCTTGTGTGGTGCCAACCACTTATGTGGCAGTCACGGCAGTTTGTGAGCATGGATGAATGCCTGCCTTGCTTGCAGGTTTGCATCAACAGTTTGGACCTCTGGCCTGGCCGTGGTGAGCAGCGGCACGGGGGTCATGCCTTTGTATCTAACACACCGGTACCGCAAAGCTTATGCAGATGGTTTTCCGGAAGGGCAGCCCAGCTGCGACAGCTTCACATCAGTCTTGACTGCGCAGGAGATGCGTTCAGGTGAGAAATGGGAGAGTAGTGGTCTACAACAGGCTGACGCTTGCATGACAGCCGAGCACTGTTGCATGTATGGCTGTTTGTGGCGGACTATCCCAGTGCCGGCCTCAGTACTGGTAGCCTGCTCCACCCTCTCTCATGTTCTGCAGTCTACCCAGCCTCTCAGTGCTGGAAGAGGCACTGACCCAGATCCTTCAGTGCTTGGCTGGAGGCCAGTTGGAGGCGCTTGCCTTAGAGGTGCATGGAGCACCGCTGTTGAGCTGCATGGCGTTTATGAATGCTAGTATAGCAGGTGAGAGAGTGTGATGGGGCCGGGAGCAGTGGCATCACACATCTCTCATCATGCCTGCCGGTAGCCAATGCTAGGCTTGAGGGCTTGAGGGCCCATGCTCTTGGCTTGGTACGCTGGTAGCACCTGAAGGCATGTTGGAGGAATTGGACTACCTATATGATGCTGGGCTGCTCTTGTGGCGCAGGTGGCAGAGCTGGGTTCCCTCAGCTCAGGGAGTTGACCCTAGCAGTTGAGGGCAGCGCTAATCTGAGTGAGGCCGGCAATGCACAGCAGGTGCAGCAGGCATGTCAGGTGCGCCGGAGCAGGATCCTCATTGCATTGTGTGGTGTCCCTCTCCGTGTGGGACTGCACTTCGGAGTTTGGTCAGCGGAATGGATCCTATAGCTGTCCTTGCTCTCTCTTGGCTTAATACTTTGAAGCGAGGATCGTTTGGCTACGAGCATCTGAATCCGAATCTGATTCCACATGCAGTCCATCCAGCGCCGCTGCCCGCTGTTGGAGCGGCTGACTCTGACCCTTCGAGGGGTCAAGCTCAGCGGCATGCCGCCCAGCCTTGCCCTGCTGCCCAACCTGCGCAGCTTGGATCTCACATTCGACAGCCAGGTGGGCACATCAGGTACCAGGCTGCAGAAGTTTGCGGCGGCAGCTGACTTTCTACAGTCAGGTTGAATCAGCCAGGTGGCAACAGTACATACAAGTGGGAATGGCTGCAGCAGCTTGTTGGAAGAAGTAGCAGGGCAGGGCAACCTGCTGGTTGTGCATATACCCAGAATAGATAGGCCGGGACAGCTTCCTGCCCTTTCTGCTGCTCGGCGTGGGAAGCCGCTTGGTTGCTGCCATTCTTTCCCTACGCATCAGCGCTCCTTCAAGGAGCCCGTGAGAGGCCAGATTCCTCATGCTGTGCAGGTGGCACAGCGGCCATGTCCACCCAAGGTTGAAGATCTACAACTTCCTGGCACGCTGACAGAGCTGCGCCTGGCCCATGCGCCCTGGCAGCCGGCAGAAGTGCTGCAGGCCCTCTCGGCACTGCCAGCCTTGCACTTGTGCCGTCTGGTGTTGTGACTAGTCTTCCGGGTTGTTGCAGGGCACAGATTTTATGGTCTGTCTGTGGTATTTGACAACAGTTGTTATGGAGCCAACCTTACATTTGTGCCGGGTAGTATTAGCATGGGTGGCAGGTAGTGCGAACAGGGAGTGAGAGTTGAGCTGGACTGACAGAGCTGGATGCAGAATGCGCCTGTAGTATACTGAGGATCCCTGAGATGCTGTAAGTGACGCCAACCAAGTTGGAGGTTAGTGACTAAGCAAGCCAGTGCAGCCAGCCACAGAGTGCTGTTGCAAAGCGCAAACATATTGATCTTGTCTGTTTTCCACTGTCCTGGCTTCATCAAAGTTGATCCCTGCTTCACCTGACTTCAGTCCCTGCTTCACCCACTGCTCCGTGGCCTGGCTTGTTTGGTGTGAGGACTTTGGCACTATGGTGAGCGTACAAGTGTAAGACCGCTGACATGCCCTTCATTTTGTGCTGCTTGTGTCTTGCCAAGGGTCCACTCTCTGGCTTATACGTTCGCTCAAGCCAGAGAGCGCACCAGGGAGCTCTGACGGTCAACAGCACCACTGATTGCACCCTTTGCCAACACAAGCATTGCAGGCGTGGTTTGTAACCTCAGGGCTGGCTCTCGGTGCAGCAAGCAAGCAGTTTACACTCTACACTTTGCACACACGGGCTAGTTTGTGAGATGTAATGGTAGTCCACATCGGTTGCACGATAATAAGTTGGGTGGAGCAACCAGGCATTTATCCAAATTCCCTGCTGAAGTTCGAGCGCACAATCAAGCTAGACACGGTCTTACGCCAGAGAGCAAATCCTGGTAGGGATAACATGGGCAACACTGACTCTATATATGGGCATGATGCCAATAGGCATCGAACAGCTTTTTATGAGCAGGCTGTGGCCAAGTCCAGCAAGAAAACCAAATAAAACATCAGGCACACTGAAAAACGAACTCAGGGACGTACCGGCCTGCAGAGCCGCGCGGCTCACTTGCCATGCAGCAGGTGAATTGCTGCTTTACAGGAGCAGAGCTCCGCCTAGGGCTTGGTGTTCAGCTTGACGATGTCGTAGTTCAGCTTGGAGGCAATGGTTACCCACACCTGCAGGTCAGTTGGCACCCAGCCCTGCTGTCAGGCCCCTTGCTCCCCGCCCAGTATCTCACCACCACGTAGGAGCGCAGAGTGCCACCCATTTCCCACCCATGTACACCTGCGCAATGAGTTTTCTACAAAACCGAGCCAGGTGTCAGGAGGGCGTACCTGAGTGGGGACCATGAGCCACGCCGCCAAGGGGTTGACAAAGGAGAAGGCCGAGATGGTGGCTGCAGCCGCAAAGCACAAGCTTGTAAGTCTTGAACTACAGCCACCTTCCCTTGTCAGCCAGTACGTGCAGTCTCTTGGCATTCTGTACTCACAGACGCGGATAGCAAATGTACGGAAGTCCCCTCACCACAGGCTCCCTGCAACCTCTTCCCGACGAGATCTCACTCAAACTGACACCAGCCTCCACAGTTAGTAAACCCCGCAAGCCCAACCGGCCGATGTCCCAATATAACCACACATATACCATGAACGTACTAGGACAGGGCATCAGCTCATTGCGCACCAGTGCCACCCACTATAACAAACCTGCAATGCTGGCCCAGAAGGTGCCCATCACTTTCAGGCTCTCCTGCATCTTGTGCCGCCCAAAGAAGGTTGTGTTCCAGGCATTCCCCAGCGCCAGGTGGATGCCAAACGCCGCCACTGGCAGAGCCAGGCTTTGGTTATCTGGCGCCGTCTTGCAGACGAGCCATAGCGCCACTGATTGCAACAATTTTAGTGGTAACCATACGCTGCAGCGCCATGTGTAAAAGACAATAAAAGATTTTGTGCACATACGGCTTGCTATCACAAGCAGAAGAGCCACTTGCAGCAACAGACAAGGCTAGCAAGACATAACCACAAGTTCAAGCATACTGCTGGATACCACTCACGCGGGGAACACCCAGTTGGGCGGGTTCCAGGAGGGCTTTCTGAGCGCCTGCAGTCAAGAACAATGCAATTTTTGCAAGTATTGCTATATGTTTGCAATATGTTAAAGAGGTAGCGTGGTTTTTGAGGACGCCGTCGCCCTTGCACAAACATATGTGGTGCAAGAAACGCCCTCCTTGCCCACCTTAAACCGTTACACAGCGCTGCTAGCGAGTCCACCTACCTTGTACCAACCCATATCGTATGTTGGTACCAGCCGTCCAACTCCATAGACAACCGCAGCAGATGCCAGGAGGCCCATGTCGGCCCTGCAGCCAAGGAGCAGCGCATAGCAGATTTGCTCTCCCAGGTTTCTCTTTCACCCCAGAATAACTACTATCATGTTATATCCTGCAGAACTTCACTCTAACATATGCAGCTGGACTGCTCTGAAACCTTGATGGTCGAACCCCTAGATCACTTACTGAGGGAGGGCTGCTAGCAGGCCTGACATTGTGTTTATTGGCGTGGATCAATGTCTTCTGAGCACAGTAAAGACGTGATTCCAGCTCCTAGGTTACCTTTTTACGTCGTCTGCAGAAGAACCTACTAGGGGGCGCTAGAGTACGAGATTGTACATTGAAGACATCCTTAGTCAATGAGTTCTGAAAGACACACTAGCAAGCTTTGGTTATAACCATGGTTGATTTCAACACATAAGCCGGTAGATAGGTGCCTCACAGCGTGGGATGCATACGATGCATGCAGCCTTGCAACTGTCAGGCAGTTTTCGTCCCTGGAGAAGCAACAGGAGCCTTAGGCACGCGATGAATTGCGCAAAGCCACGGCAGTCTGCGCTAAAGTGGCGGCAGTGTGGTGAACGAGGAACTAGTTACCAAGTTGTTACAAGGCCTTCAGCTGCAGTGCCTGACTGGAGGGCAGCACAACCCATTGACGCTGATAACTCTGAGGATGAAGAGGAGTGGGACGAAGATGACCTCGAGACTGAGGATGACCTGACGGAGCCAGAAGCCTTTGGGCCTCCGGTGTGTGTGTGCTGTGGTTTCCCTGTTTGCGAAGTGCTGGGGATGGCTATTTTCACTTAGCCTAGCTCGCAGCAGGAAGGGGCTAAAAGCGAAGTTGAATCGGGTGTCAACCTGCAGTGCTAACTCCGCTGCTCTTTTGTTCCAGGCTCTGGTCCTGGCTGGCTTTTATCTGGAAGAGCTGGCAGGAGTGCGAGCCATGCTTGACAAAGCAGGTACACTACGCCCGCCCAGCCCGATGGGAGTGCCCTGCCAGCGGCAATTTGTGCCATATCGGTGGACCCGTTGTCTTCAGTTCGCCTGCCTGCCTGCCTGCCTTCTAGCCTAATGGGTAGAGGCTGAACTGCCTCCCTTCAGCACCTTGCAGGTGGTCAGGGCATCACGGTGATTCCTTGCACGCCCCAGCTGCTGGGGATGCCCCTGGGGCAGGCGCTGCAGCAACCAGAGCCGCGCTGGGAGGACGCCATGCCCCCCAACTGGGTGCACGGCGGCGGGTGGGGCATGCAGCGCATGGTGCTCTTCTCGGGCCTCGGGTGAGTACTGGCAGAGTGGCGTAGGCTCTTTTGTACTCTTCATGGGAAGAAATGGACAGGGACAGCCCTTTTTCCTGGAAAGCAGCGCACAGGGGAGGTTTGAGGACTTGGGTCCTCCGTAGGGCATGGGTTGGGGCGAAATGAATTCAATGCAGTAGGGCTCTTTCGTGCATGGTGCCGTTCTTAGGCCTTTTGGAGTTGCAGATAAGCGTGCAGATGCATCCGTGGCAGCAGGTAGGGTAGAACTGTGTTGTGCGGCGCCTCCTGCAATCACCAGCATGGCCAAGGAGACTGGCTGCTAAGGGCCTTTGTATGTCCGCCTGACAACGACGGCTTCCGTTGCGGTCGCTTACTAAGAGGTTGTAGTGTGCATGCTTAGAACCTGAAAGATCCACATTGTCGTCCTAAAGACCCCACTGGCAGGTTGAGCTGCAGAGCTACCCTCACACATGAGCTGCTGGCTGAGCGGTGGGGGTGCTTCTGCTGCTCGTGCAGGCTGCGGGCGCAGGGCATGGTGCTGCAGTTGCTGGCCTCCAGCCAGATGGGCGATGTCGTGCCGCTGGTGGCCACGCCAGATACTGCTGGCAGGCTGCTGGGGCAGGTGCTGGCAGAAGCCTTCCAGGTGGGACACACTCGGGGAAGTGAACGGGCATGGAGAACGGAGGCACCAGGAGCTTAGGCCCTTGTGACATGTGCTTGTTAAGCGAGTTCCAGTGCTTCCATCTTCCACCCGGCAGCCCTGTGCCGTCTCATACATTGTTCCTGTGTAAGGCTGCATTCTGCTCCCCGTCTGGACCCTCGTAGGCGTACCGCAAGCGCGGCCCTGCTGCTGGTGTGGACCTGCCTGGAGGCGGCCAGCGGCGCTTTGTGGACTCGCTGCCAGCCGTGGAGGAGGTGGTCCCGCGGGAGGAGCTGGCCGCCGCTGCCAGGGGACAGCAGGCTCAGCAGCAGGTAGCACAGGCAGCACAGTCCGCAGGAAGAAATACCGAGCAGGCAAACGGTCCTGCCTCTGGCGCCGCTGCCGGCACAGCAGATGGAGAAGCGCGCGGGCAAGCTCACCAAGGAGAGCAAGAGGAGTCTGACTTTGACGTTGACTTTGATTTCTCCTCCGGGGGACCTCTTCCCCTCCCGCCAGAGGGTGTCGAGCCGCGCAGCCTGGAGGACTTGTTGGCGGAGCTGGGTGGGGCTGGGGGCTGGGAGGTTGAAGCAGGCGGCTCCGACAGCGACGATGATGGGCAGGAGGAGGGAGGTCCATCATGGCGGCATGGGGCTTGGCAGGGTGACGGGGTTGATGTGGATGTAGATGGGCAGCCCGCCGCGATTGATGTTGAGGCAGCCGTTGCCGCAGCAGTAGCAGGAGCGGCACAGCGGGTGGCGCAGGGCCCAGCTAGAAATGGTGTCCAGCGTGCACCAAGCGCTGGAGCGCCTGTTTCGAACAGCAGCCGCACTGCCAGCGGCAGTGGTAGTGCCAGCAGCAGTGCCACCACCACCACAACCGGCGCCTCTGCCAATGGAGCTGCCAGCAACAGCAGCAGCACGAGCACGAGCAGCAGCAGCAGCAGCTCGGACGGCGTCACCAGCAGGAGAACAGTTATAGAGGCCGACGCAGTGGTCCCACCCCCCCGGCAGCCAGAACCCTCCTCCGCCTCAGCAGCAACAGCAGCTGGAGCGTCAGGGCAGCAGCAGAGCCCGGGCGTTGACGGGTGGGCCATGCTGGCCGCGGAGGTGTTGGATGTGCAGCCCTGGACTGTCCTCCAGCCGGGAACGGAGGGGCCTAGCAAGCCCCGGCACCAGCAGCAAGCCCAGCAGCGGCAGCAGCATGCGCGACAGGAAAAACAGCCGCCGCAGCAGCAGCAGCAGCGTTTACAGCAGGGCCTGAGCAGCCAAGAGGTGCCAGTCTTGCAGCAGGAGGAGGGGCCATTTGTGGGTAGCAGTAGGGGCCGGAGGGGCGTGACGGGGCCACCTGCTGAGACGCAAAGGGAGGCCGGCGCATATGGGGATGACTTAGACCTTGATGGCTTGGATTTGATAGATCGGCTGGTGGCAAAGGCAGACAGAGACTACTGGGGTGGGACAGGCAATGAATCGACTGCCCCGCCCCAGCCGCAGCAGCAGCAGAGGCAGCAACGGTGGGCTCAGGAAAGTGTCGTAACACCCAGCATACACCCTGCTGGGCCTTCAGCTGGGTCGCCCCCCGGGCCAGCCCCCCGGCGACCTGCCCCCCTCACTCCAGGCCAAGTGTTCCCTACCCGGCAACAGCAGCCCGCGCAGCAGCAGCAGCAGCAGCAAGGGCAACAGGAGCAGCAGCAGCAGCAACAATGGCAACAGCCCCAGCAGCAACAGCCCCGGCGGCCGCAGCAAGGTGGGGCAGACAGCGCTCTGCTGGAAGGGACCCCGCTGCTGCAGCGGCAGACGCCGCGCATGCGCAGGCGGGCAGGAGGGCTGCCCAGGCCCGGGGAGGTGGGGCCTGCAAGCGCAGCTGGTGCTGGTAGGATTGCCGTGATCAGCGCCACGAGCAACAGCAATGGTGCTGCTGCATCCAGCAGCAGCAGGAGTGGCCGCAGCAGCAGTTTACCGGCTGATGTGGCTGGGACGTCCGTGGGTGCCACTGCCAGGACACGTGTGGGCGGAGGCAGGACACCAAGCCTCGCAGACAATCAGAACCCATTGGTGGTGCCAGCGGCTGAGGCGCAGCAGCACGCTTCCCAGCAGCCCTATGCTGCGCATGCTGAGCAGGACGACCTGGAACAAGGGCAGGTAGAGGAGGACGCTGGTAGCCTGTTGCAAGACCAGGAGGAGGGGGGCCACAGCGAGGAGGGTGTGAGGCGGTACACACACAGCATCACCAGCGGCCTCAGCGCCGATGCCGGGGGTGGGGCGGTGGCAGGGGCGCGCCCCATGACTAAGGCTGAGCTGAGGGAGGTGGCCGCCAAGCACGGGCTGTCGTTCGAGCAGCTGCTGGCCGATGCACAGGTTGGTTGGGATTGGTTGACAAGGGGGGCCAGCATGTGAGTCTTGTGTGCAGCAGCTGCTGCGGATGGACGAAGGCATGTGGATGTGTGTGTGTGTATGGTGGGTGGGTGGGTGTGTGGGGGGGGGGGGAGGGGCACACTGGTTTGGGACGTCATGGAGTTCTGTAAGTAGGGTTGCCAGGCATGCGCTGGCCCGAGTTTTAGAGAACTCATTGTTGTCAGAGGGCATGGTAGCGAGTTGTGCATCTTTTTGGAAATCCGCGCTGTAAACTGCCAGGAGGGGCGAGTACTAGGGGAGTAGGAGGGTTTGCCCCATGTAGGTCCCGCCCACTTGGGGCCTGCAGGCTGTGGGGTCATTGTAGTAGTGACATGCTCAGTGAGTGCCAAAACATGAATGCTGGGTGCATCGGCGGCCGCAGCAGCCAAGCCTTCAGCCTGTTTGACTTGCCGGTTGGGGTGAACCAACCTCGTGCGGGAGGCATGAGAGAGATGCCTCAAGGTGTTCGGTCGCTGTGATGCAGGCTCGCGGGATTGAGCTTCCCGACTAGAGCGCTTGCCAAGAGCAGCAGCCGTGGCTTGAGCTGACCAGAATGGCGCGGCACGCGTGTGTGTTGTGATCTGGTGGCAGCAGTGCAAGGAGGGGTGCAGCATCATGCTGTTGATCACTGCCAGTGCAGCCCGCCTTTCTGGCTATCAGAAGACCCCAAGCCAAGGACGAGGAGGTCCCCGAGGCCTTGTCGAGCCTGCAACCCAACCCCACAGTACCCGGCACCTTTGTTGACGATGTCAGGCCATGCGAACAGAGGAGGGTAGGGGTGAGCTGTACTTATTAAGGGTGGCAGGTAATGCGATCAGAGAGGATGTACGGGTATACTGGGCTGACAGGGCGGGATGCCGTTATGCTTTGGGGCTGATATATATGGCTGTCGCTTTCCAGTTGGTCTTTTTCTTTCCGTCATGCCCTGCTTATGGTGTTGCTCTGCTATGTTCCGCTCATGCCCTGCTTGTAGTATACCCCTCCAATCTCTGCTCGCTTGTCAATATGTAAGTTACATAAACAGTACCACAGTCAATGAAATGGGGCATAAATCGATACACATGACTCTCACAGCCTCTCGCTGCAACCCACCAAGGCAACAGCGCAGCCTTCAAGCACAGCAGCCCTGGACAATCAATACTGCAGTGGCCCTCAAAACATGGAGGCAGTCCAACTATCACAGCCATACTGTAGATGCAGAGCGCAATGGGCAATGCACCGGAGGAAAGCCCCTTACAGTGGATCGAAAGGTGCACATGCTGGGGCAAGGGGCCACAACAGCAAACACGGAACTCCAATGTTTCCAAGTGACATTGCTACCGCTGCAAATTCAGCAAACCAGGTACCATCAACAACAACAGGAATCCCAGGCAAGCTTTTAGTGTATACCCTGCATCCATCCCTACCTCTCCTCTGTTGGCATTGCCTGCCACCATCAACCAACACCCCGCAAGCAACCCCAACAGCTAACAGACAGCTGTAGGTCCACTGACTCTTATAATCCGTCCGGCCTCACCAGCCACCCACCATGCCCGCCTGCTACCCTGCCCAGCCAACCGTGCTGCTAAGAGCCACCCCCAGCAGAGCCCGGCTGAGTGCATTGGATACCAATAAACTGGCATACCCCACAATCCAATCATACAGGGTGCCCTGCCTTGCTTTCCTCACTGCACCAGGGACTCCCGTGTGGGTATGACCTTCGTGGTCTGCTGCCAGTACTCGATGGCCTTACCCACGCCGCTGCCCGGGGTGATGGGGATGCCCGCGTCAATCATGGCCATCTCAGCCCCACACAGGGCGCTGCGGCAGGGCAGGGTCAACCAACCGCTCTTGTAGCGCGCAGTGGCGTGCCACCAGCGTTCTATCTGGTGGCTACTGAAAAGGTGGTGTGTGCGTCGCTGGAATGCTCATGAACCACACGCTCGTGCTGTTAAGTTGGCAACTAGCCCCCTCTGTGAACGCATCGAGGTGCAGACATATGGCCTGCTGTGCGTGCCAATTTCGCACCTTGCATCCAAAAAACACACAACTAGAGACTGGCGGCAGTCATGCCCCGACCAGGCACGCCCCCATCAAACGCCAACTCATGCCGGGCACAGCGCTGCCTCTCTATCACCCTCATGCTGCCTGCCAGCCTGCCCTTCTCAGCCCAAGCACTGCACCTAGCGAGCCTCCTCCCCTTGGCTTTCCCCCGCCAGCCTGCCAACCATGCACACGTCCCTGCCAGTCACCCACCTGCTAAGCATGAGCTCGTCCATGTTGCCCAGGTGCCCGATGCGGAACACCTTGCCCTTCACACGGTCCAGCCCGATGCCCAGCGACAGGTTGTACCTGCGGCGGCAAGATTCCCCAGGGTTTCGGCAACGGCAACGTCGCTTGTCGCCACGGTGTATGCCTGGTCAAAGCCTCCGTGCCAGTGTTGCTATGCTACCTTGGTTGTGCACATCTGTTCCCCTGCCTTGGCGACTCCTGTAAGGCCCCCTTAGTGGCCTTGCTAGCTTGCATGCATGTCACCTGGCAACCAGGCTGGTCAGGCCACCGAACCTGCCCTTGCTGTGTGCGCCCTGTGTGCCAGGGGTACCCCCAAGGGGTACCACCCCCGCCTGCCTGCCCCCTGGCCAGTGCTGGCCCCTCCTCTGTCCAGCTAACTGCCACATCTGGCCCCCCCTCCCACGCTGCCATCAACCCCCCCCTACTGTCACATGCACCCCCCCCCCCCCCTCCGACCGTTGGAGCCCGGGATGACGGCCATCCACACCGGCTTACTTGGCGTACGCGTTGTTGACCACCAGCTGCGAGTCCACCCCCTCCGGCACCTCCACCACCGTCAGCGAGTCGGACTTCCAGCGCGGCTCGCGGCACAGCGTCTGCAGCCCCCACCCAGCCACCGCGCGCCGGGTGCCCTCGGCCAGCCTGCACAAACAACTTTTTAGAAGAAAGTATGTACTGTACACAGCGTCTGCAGCCCCCACCCTGCCACAGCGCGCCGGATGCCCTCGGCCAGCCTGAGCAGCGGACAGCGTGGCAAGAGCGAATTGGAGGGGGGGGGGGACCAGTACCACAGGCCTCCGGCTGACCCGCAGCCCAAGCACACATATACCATGGTGTTTGAAGGGGGGCTACTGCTGGCCGTCTCTCACCAATGCCTCCATTGCAAACTGCTACAAGCATAGTGCTGGTTGCATGCACTCGGTAGAATAGTGTGCGACACCTCCAACATATCCCCGCTCCCCAGCCGAGGCCCCTCCCTGCCTGCCTGCCTGCCTGTGAGGCTGCCCTGCCGTTCCACTTTTCTCTCCAACGCCACCCGCCAAACGTCGCCCCTTGGCTGCGAGTGGGGCTCCCCCCTGCCAGTAAGAACTCCCGGGAACTACACTCCCCTCCCACCACCACCTGGTACTGGCCCACCCCACCCTGGGACCCCCCCCTCCCACCCCACCCCCCAGCAGCTCCAACAAGTGAGATTGCAGGAGGGACCACGGGGTCGTTCCCCGGCCAAAACCACGGCCACCCCCCAACACACACCCACCTGTGGTGCCGCGCCACCACGTTGTCCATGCCCTCCTCCCTCATCAGCTGCAGCGACTTCTTGAGACCGTACAGCAGCGGCAGCGAGGGCGTGTAGGGCACGTTCCCCGTGGGGTTGGTGCGCAGCATGTCCCCAAAGTCGTAGTAGCAGCGGTTGGAGGTGGAGCTGCTGCCCGCGTCCAGGGCCTGCGCAGCACAGCAGGGCGGCGGGCGTTGTACCGCCGCATGACAGAGGCGAGGGCGGGGGCCGCCGAGGTGCAGTGCAAGAGCAATGCAGATTGCAGCCATCAGGGCATGCAGACCGACCTACCGAATGCACCAGGACTGACAGGCCGGAGGCCAGCCAGTGCTCACCCCAAGGGCACTGTCTGCCTGCCGTGCACCACACTGCCTTGCCCCTCGCCAGCGGCGCCGAGACCTGCCCCATGCGCGGCATCAGATGCATGCACGCTGGCTTCAAGCCAGAAGAATGCTACACATCAACCCAAGCCAAGGCTGTGGATCCACCTTTTCAGAAGTGTCCGAAATGCCGGTTCAAGCCCTGCGGAACAGCCTCAACCAATGATGGACCCGAACCCCAGCCTGTGCGGCCCCCCACCTTCTTGGAAGCGCACACCACCGCCAGGCCGGTGGGCAGGCTGAGCGCCTTCTGGGAGCCCGTCACCGCCACGTCAACCCGCCAGTCATCAAAGCGGAAGTCCAGGGCGCCGATGGAGGAGACGCCGTCCACCAGCAGCAGCGCGGGGTGGCTCAGGCTGTCCAGCGTGCTGCGGACCTGCGGGGAGGGGGACGGGGCATGGGGGGCGTCACCCCTTTTCCACAAGAACAGACAGTCTGGTGGACAGTGGCAATCGGCAGCCCGAAGGGGGGGTGGGATGGCTGTCTGGACAAGTCGCACGGGGGAGGGCATGCCGTTGGGTCACGTGCCAATTACTTGGCCCAGGCAGGAGAGCCAAGCAGGGACGGTACAGCTGGCCAGGCCGCGGCAGCAGCAAGCGCGCTGTGTGTTATGTCATGAGCACTCAGGGGACCTGGCAATTGCCGGCCTGGCAGGAGGCTGAAGGCTGGTGGTGTGAGCCCCGGGACCCCACAGGCAGGCACTGCACGCCTCGGCCAGGCCGCCGGCCCGGCCATATCACCGGTGAGCACGCTGTGTTGTGCTGCGCTGGGCTGCCCAGCAGGCAGAGCTGCTGGTGGATGCCCGCCAACCCTCAACAACAGCCTCCTGGAGGAGTGGGGGTGGTCTGCATCATTCCATCTCGCCATGGCACCGGAGGGGGGGGGCCTGCCTGCCAAGCTGGAAAGCAACTCCATGGTATTATTAGGCACGCTGGGCCCCGCTCCCACTGGTCACTCCTGCCTGGCCCCCAAGGAGCCGGCGCCGTCAATTTTTTTCGCTTTTCGCCACCTCCCTGCCACTCACCCCTGCCACATCGCTGGTCACCCCGGTGGTGGTCTCGTTGTGCACCACGCACACCGCCTTGATCTTCTTGCCGCTGTCCGCCTTAAGGATCTCCTCCAGCCGCCCCTCGTCCGCGCCGTCGCCCCACCGGCAGTCGATGACGGTCACGTCCAGCCCCATGCGCTGCATCATGTCGATCCACAGGTGCGAGAACAGGCCGTACCTGCGTGGCAACGAAAACTCACACACCGGGTGACCAGCCCTGTGTGGGCAGGGCGGGGGCAGGGGCTGCACCCCTATCAAATGGAGAAGGGGGCAGGCTGCCTGGCCAGGGCCTGGCGCAAGGCAGCGCTGACCAGCTGCTGCCGTTGGCAGGGGGTAGACGCCGTCTTCCAGGGTGGCCTTCAACTAGGGCTGCCTGTTGCACCCAAGCGCCAAGGACACTGGCAGACTGCGCTTCCTTCCTTACAGTGTACACCCAGTCATCAATAATTCGGGTACCTCCTTACCCACCACCTACCCGACTTTGCCTAGGGTAGCATACTACACCTCGACTACACCGGGGGGGGTGGGGGGGGTGCCTGGCATGTGTCATGGCTGACCTGAAGGTGACCACCTTGTCGCCCGGGGACAGCGTGTTGGTGAGCGCCGCCTCCCAGCCGCCGGTGCCGGTGCCCGGGAAGATGAAGGGGGTGCCCTCGCGGGTGCCAAAGATCAGCTTGGTGTCGTGTAGCACGCCCCTGCACCACGCACGCACATGGGCCCAGCCCCAGGTTACTACCTTTACACAGCCTTGGCAGGGGGCACGCTAGAGGCGGCTTAGGTAGTACAAGTCCGGGGGCACAGATGGGGGATTACTGAGCATGCAGCATCATCTAGTGAGGGGTGGCATGTCCCAATCTTGTTCGCCATATCATGCATTGTCAGCCAGGAGCTCTTAGCATCCCCGATGGGGCCTTGCTTCCCTCCATCTGGCGTCGCAGAAGCGCGCGGCCAATCACTCACTTGAAGAACTCCGCAAACCAGGGGTCCCTGTGGTTCTGCCCCGGAATAGTCATGGCTCGCAAGACGTCCTCATGGATGTTCACAGGCCCTGCAGCAGGGAGGGGCTCCCCCGCATGCCGAGTCATGCTCACTGTATTAGTAAGCCATTGTATTACTGAGCAGCCAGGTCCAGGCTACCATTCACAGCCTTGCTGGTAGGCAAGGCTTAGAGCGGGAGCAGGCAGGTGGACAAGCTCCACAGGTCAGCTGATTGTGGAGTACGTGGGGAGGGGACAGTGCATGGGTACCCCCTACCTACCAGGGACAAATAGGTGGTTGCGGCCGGGGGGGGTGTGCGAGAAGGCGGGCGCGGCCGCGTGCGTGGAGAAGCTCTGTGCCTCATTCACCAGCTGCATGGAAAACCAGCGACAGTGCCACAGGTTGCGGCGGCTGTGGAGGCAATGGCCTATGGGGGCTGGAGGCTGGTAGTGGTGTGCCAACTGCAAGGCTCCCCAGGTACCCCCCTGGGAAAGTGGGAGTAGGCACCCGCCACCCTGCAGACTTCCTCCTGCCCTTTTCCCCGGGCAGGCTGGACAGCACTGGTTGTCAAGCAGATAACAACTGAGTACTTTACATAACCTAGGTCCCTTTCCATCCCTGGCTACCACGTCATGGAGTCGCTAAAGCTCCTCCTGTGAAGCTGGCAGGCCCCACGTACCCCTAGCCCCACCTAACCAGTCCAATCAGCAGTGAGGTGCTCTAGTTACTGCCAGCAATAGAAGAAGGCTTAGTGAGCGAGTACTGCTGGCTCGTCGCAAATAGTAGTAGTTCCCCTACAGGAAGCCCAAGCCCTCGAGACCAGCCTCCACGGCCCCAATTCGCGATCGGTATCGCGTCGGTAAGCTTACCTCGTCCGCAAACGCCGGGAGAGAGCTCAGGCTCCGAAGCAGGCTTCGACTTACTCGGTAGCTGCGGAGGCTAAGCATTGCACTGATCGACACCCTCGGAGACCTCTAGAAGGGCTGTCTCGATCTCGGCAGTGCTGAAAACAATGTCATCAAACGCAATGCGCCATGGCGAGGCTCATTGATCTGGGACTTAGTAGAAATGACTCATGCTGTCGTGGTAGGGTCCCTTCAAAGAGAATGTGCGTTCCCTTCGTTGTGTAAGTTGTGATCCGAGCCATCATGAAGCGAAGGGCAGCAAGCCTGCTGCGACAGCGGCTGCAGAGCCTTCTCCAGGCAGAGCAGGCAGCTCTCGTCACCACAAACGCAGCCCCAGCGCGGTTTGGGGCCGGCAGCAAGCTTCCAGCTGCGGCCAGGCGTCCAGTCGATGCCTCTCAGGCTCGCGGGGCGGCCATGCCGGCCGTGCAGGTGGGTGCTGTCTAGGCACCACCCGTGGCCTTGGCGTCGTGGCTGCCTTGCAAACTGAACACGCGGGCCTCTGGGGCGACGCTTGTTGTTTTATGAGCAATGAACCGCTTTGGGAAGGCGGTTTAGCAGGGAATGGGGGGGGGTTCAGGCTGCAGCTTCTCACATGTCAAGGTTATGTGAGGAGCCGGCTGTCCTGGTGGTGGGCCCCATTCACCCAAGGTTGTTAGATAGCAGCCAGTGACACAGCCACTGGCAGTGTCATATACAACTGCAGGGCCCTGAGAACCCCACAGGGCTTGGCCATCCGTTGCTCTAGGTGTGCAGCCGCTCCCAACCTAGGCTCAGCCAAGGCAGGTGGTCTCTCCAGGACCGGCCCGTCGTGCCTGTCCTACCCACTTCCAACCCCCATGTCATGGCCTCTTTGTAGGTGGTGGAGCAGCAGGTGCAGTCCAGGGTGATCCCGGAGATCCAGGTCAACGAGGTGGGGGCCATCTCCATCCTGGGGGAGGGCGAGGTGTTCCAGGCGCCCCGGGTGTTTGAGAACGTGGACGGCAAGCGAATCAATGATGGCCGCTACGATGCATTCACCAAGGAGATCACAGGTGGGTT